>PVHX01005793.1:0-63048 GCA_004024805.1 Geosciurus inauris
CTGCGTGGTTGGGTGGGCACTGGAGCCAGGTACCCCGTGTAGAAGCAGGCCCCCCGGGGCGAGCCCTGGGCTGGGACTGAGCCGCTGCAGCTGAGCTCTGTCACCGCTTGCTACTGAAGCCACGCTGCTTGTGGCAATGCCTGGTGGCCCTGCTTACACGCACAAGTGAAATTCCTGCCGGGGTAGCTGTAGGATGATGTCCAGAAGCTGGCTGGGAGATGGTATTTCCACAACTTCAATCTCTGGCTCTGGAGAGACTGACCACAGCGTCCGTCTAGGCCACCATCTTGGAATCGCCCCCCCAATATGTAGTTTTTAAAATCCTTTCATGTGTAAACTTTTGAGCCATGCACTTTACTCAGGGTGGGAAAACTCTTGTGTTCTCTGAATGTTCCTAGACCTACAGAGGAAGCGATGTGGAAGATCTTTGTACGCTCTAGCAGTGACTCCAAGCAATTACAGTGACACACCTGTCTAACAAACATCTTAAGAGAAGAATGCTGCCTCTAGTCCCCTGGCATCAGCTAAGTACAAAGTCTAGTGGGTAGCTGCCCGTGATAGGTTTACTGTCTACTGAAGCTGTTAGGCATAAGAACAAATATGAGCACAGAACAGATGAAGAGTGGCAGAGGCATTTAGCTAATCATGTCACTTAGCAAAGGAGGCATCTTCCAGGGGGAATGGCTGCAGAGGGCTTAGGACAAGAGGTGGCTCCTGAGTGGCCTCTGTAGAGGAAGGTTTATGAGTGGCTCTCCTCAGGATCAGAAGCAGGAAAATGCTTCAAATTCAGGACCCACAAGGCAAGGTTGCAAAGAGGGAAACAGCCCCAACATGGCTTCCCATGCCTGAGAGCAATGTTTAAAGTAAGCATCCCCTTGTCCTTGGTTTGATGGTTTGGAAAATGAAGCTCTTTTCTGCCTTCTCTATAAATGCCTCAAAGGGACATTGCTTATTTTTGCATGACAAAAGTAAAACCGGAAATAACCTAAACATAGTAGTTTCCAACTGCTGATCCTTGCATGGTTTATGTTAGAGCTGATAATGGCCTTGACATGAAAGTTCTCCAAGGTCAGAAAAATATCTGTCTTGTTCAATCTGTACTCCTAGCACAGTGCGTGGCATATAGTACAATGTTCAATAAAATGCTGAATAGTAATAAAGATCTCTGCATGAAGTGAGTAAAGCTAGAGTGATTTTAAAAGAACAAGAAAGCAGATGCACACAAGGGAAGCAGAGGATTAAAGATGTGAGAGACACATCACAGATTCAGTTTTATGTAGAGATCTTCTGGCTCTCCCAATTGATACACAGAGCCTTATCAGACCAGTCAGTCCTCCATGACCTTTTCTAACTGAGCACAAAGACAGGCTTCATTCCCTTGCTGGTGGACAAATTATTCTGGCTGATATTTATCATCAAATTTCCTTGAAGTCTACACCATAGTGTAATTTTTCTTTAAACCCCAGCAAAGTAACCATTTCAGCCCTCAAGACAGTCTACCAACACAGTCAGTAAGCCAGTTCAAGAGCTCTGGGTGCCTCTGCTTGTGCTTATTCACACACAGCACCGAACCTCAACATAAACATGTACTAGACAGTCACCCACTTGTGGTCAAAAGGAACACAGTGTAAGGGAGAAAACACTGAAGCCAAGAATTTCTAGTAGTACTAGCAGGCCCAGAACCACTTCCTGGTTGCTCACTTTGAAGCTAAAGAGCCAACAGGGCTCAAAGAAAAAACCAGGGAGGAAGTATCCAGACTACAGCGCCCCCTCACACCCAGACACACACACACACACACGCACCATCTAATCCATTAGAATTAGAACACTCAAACACTGGCTTACTCTAATTAAAAAAAGGTTATTCAGCTATGATATCTGATTCCCTTATTATCATTTGAGGATTTTAAGTGAGGAAACATGCCTATATTTACATGCTGCTGGGATGAATGTTCACTCTCCTTTGATGGTTTTGGGACCATTTAGGATGAAGATGAAGGGGAGGAAACATTTAGTTTAACACATATAGCTTTGGCGGGGTACAGGTTAGACCCGTGTTAAGCACCAGCACTTGGGACTGTTGGGAACTGCCCCACCAGTACCAAGTGGTCCAGCTCATCCTCCCATCTTCCTTGTGTGTGTTGGGGGCATTTTTTGTATCAGAATGATAAACCCTTTGACCCCACCCCTTTACATGGGCAAAAAACTGGTCCCTGAAGCAGTGGAATGAAGGTTGGTTCAGAAGACGCATCTAGAAGCATCTACCTTACAGGATGTCTTCAAGATGTTGCTAAGATAAAGCACTTTGTCTTTTCTCCTTAGCACTGACAGGGTACATTGGAAAATAATTACTGTTATCTTTCTCCGACCCCAACTCCGACTCCCCAAATGCTAGAGTACAGGCTCTGTAAGCCTGTTTGATGTCTGCATGCACATGGCTGATACTTGCATACTTGACAAATAACAGAGTATACATGAAAATATGGAGGGTCCTATCTGTTACACAACAGGCACTTGAACATCAGTGGCTATGATTATGACGGTAGTGGTTGGTGGTGACACCCATGATTACCCAGGGGTGGGCTTTCTACACAGACTCTCAGGCCAGCCCTCTCATGTCACCAAACCACAGGGCCTCTCTCTTAACCCAGAATAAACAAGCACAGAGAAATGGTTAAGACTTTTCTCTACTCTCGTCCATTAAAACAAAAGCAAAATAAGACAGCATCCCACTTCACATGTTAGCTGGTCTAACACTCAAACAGAAGATTCGTTGGCATGCTCCTTGCCTTTCCCCATAATGGATATACACCCCAGAGATATTTCTTTGAAGAACTGTGGAGATGGAGCTTTGTCAACCTGGAGATTCCAGCAGGCTTTAAACATTCTTAACCCATCAATATGTTCTCGAGCAGAAACAGATCGCCTGAAAGGATGGCTAGACTCCCCCCCCCCATTAATCATGCGTGACACACATTTAAGAATTATGTCATATCTCATCATCTTACTTTTCAAATGAAAGCAGAACTTCTAAAGCTATGCTGAACAAATTAATGTGACCCAAGATTTATGACAGAAATACTGAAATCAATTACCCTGTCTGGTCCCTTGCCTATCCTCTGTGGGAGAGGCAAACACACAGAGGGAAGGTCCCCTGCTCTAGCAGCAGTGGGCTCTTGACAATCACCCTGTCAATCACCACAGGGCAGACCTCAAAGAAAGGGAGTCTCTGGTATGGTTAAGTCACAAAGTGAAGCCTCCTCAAGGGCTACCATGAGCTCCACTGCCTTTCTTCCTGCCAAGCCAGGCCTGTCGCCAGAAAGGGAAAATGGTTTGAAGATGCAAACAAAAGAGATGATCCAGGGGACGGAGTAGACAGGAACAATACCAAGCCATGCCCAGAGACTAACTTCAATGAACCTTTTTACTCCAGCTCTTGAACAGAAGTCCAATTGCCTAGGTCAAATGGGGCACTATAAATTTTCACTCAAATAATAATTGCTACCTACATGGAATTTGACCCCCTAAGGTTTTATCCCTGTCCTTTAACTGGCCCATTCTGGGACACAGAGCAAACTGGCTACACTGTAGAATGAACTTTCTGGTAAAACCACAGAAAACCATGCATGATGTCTATAGAGCAATCAGAGGAACCTGTTCTGGAACAACTGCATTTGCTTGAGGTGGTAATGTTGTTTGATTATTTAGAAAATAATTGTAGTTTATTGTTTTGGTTTTATTTGCTGATTCCTTAAATCTGAGTTTTTCTAACAAAAAAAGACAAGTGTCTATACTTTAACATGCCATTCACCCCGCTAGGGAATCCATCTCAAGCCACTCTGAGGAGTCCAATTTATGGCTCCTTTATACATGTGTGCACAAAGGGACATGCTCAGTTTGCCCTCAGTCACCTCTGGCACCTGGGCTGCTCTCTGGTCCATGTGAGAACTGGAGAGCTGTCTCTAAACCCGGAGTGGAAACACACCTGGAAGTCATGTTGCTTTCTGCAAAAAACCATGACATATTTATATGTTTAATTCCATCATAGGATTCTGGAACAATTTTACTAGCAGTGAAATAGGATGATGTTATATGTATGTATTATAAAATCACAGCCAAGACCACACATGTCCATAAAGAAACATGCTATTGAACCACGTGTGATAAGCTATTTGAATTTTTCCATTAGTGGTTTTTTTTGTTTTGTTTTGTTTTGTTTAAGTTGCTAGTGGGTAGCAGACAGAGGATAGCAGTTGCCAAAGTTTAAGAAATTTTATAGGCAGAAAACCTTACAAAGCTGAGAAAACAATCCTTTAGCTGTTCTGTTTTATTTTTACTAACTGAAAAAGATGACCATGTTGTCATGGCGGAGAGGCTCAGGACAGCAGAGCGCTTCTGGCTGGGGCTGTGGATGAGTCTTAGATGTGGGGCACAATGTCCTGGATTAATCTTAGCATTCCCACCCTCACAACAGGCCCTTCGTGAAATGTTAATTCCAAGGAAGGAGGCTCTGAACTCCCAGCTCAGCAAAGCTAATCGATGACCCCAAGGCCAAAAAAAAAAAAAAAAAAGCTGTGAGAAAGCTGCCCCTTCTAACATGCTGCCATGGAAAGAGCCCACAGGTTACCTGAGATGACAGAGCCCATTCATTGTCCTAGTGTAACTTCCAGAGTTGGAGGATGGAGAACAATTCCTCCAAGGATGAATGGAAGGAGCTGCCTTACTATCTACCCAAATGTCCACCTCTGGCCTTCAACCTATTTAATGGCCTTGGAAAAACCCGACCTGGTTTCTGAGCCATCAGCCATCCTAATTAAGGACTCTTGACTAGCAGAGGATCTGCTTTTGGCCACAAGGCTCTTCTTATCTGGCATCAGGTGGCAAGGTGCTGTGGTGGTGGGAAACTTGCCCTGGTCTGGGACCCACCTCCCAGACTCACAGCCCCCATCGGTGTACTTGGCTTCCTCTCCATCACACCCCCACACTGAGGCCTAGAGTTGCCTCCTGGCCTGGACCCATCATGCCTGGGGCTGACATCTGCCTTGTGTGTTCATGAGAAAGGTTTAGGAGCCCCCAATTTAGGGTCCTGAATGGTTTTTTATTAACTTATATCCTAACTTTCAAAATAACTAGTAAGCTGGGCACGGTGGTGCAAGCCTGTACTCCCAGCACTTAGGGAGGCTGAGACAGGAGAATCACGAGTTCAAAGCCAGCCTCAACAACGGCAAGGCACTAAGCAACTCAGTGAGACCCTGTCTCTACATAAAACACAAAATAGGGCTGGGAACATAGCTCAGTGGTCGAGGGCCCCTGAGTTCAATCTTCAGTACCAAAAAAAACAAAAAACAAAATAACTAGTAAGCTTCCTTCCTTTGCATTTAGATTCAGCTTCCTACGGGGCATCTCTGTTGACTCAGATACAACTGGATTAAACTGAGAGTGTTATTAGGCACCTTGTTTCTTCCTGACAGTTACATCTAGGCAGATTTATACAGAACTCTGCATACGCTCATTCTCATACACACACAGCTGAAAGAAAATACCAACATGTTAACTACTATGTTTGTTGAGATGAAAGGTGATTTTTGACTGTCTTCTTTATACTGGTTTTTCCAAATTTTCAACAGGAATATTACTTACAATAATGAAAAAAAAGTCTTTGTGAGGATGGTGATAATCATAATTGGGTTCCATTAGGGAGGAAAGCAAGACAGAACAAAAAAATTCCTAGCATTTTAGTGGCAGGCTTCATGCCATCATAGGGGCCTTAGCATGGCACACACTGGTCCACATCCAGACTTTGCTCCTGACCACCTGCTGGCTCAGGCAGGGTGGAGGTGGAGCTAGAACACCACGCTGGGAAACAGATCCTGCCCATGAGCGGGAAGACAGGCAACAGTGACAACACAGCAGAGGAACCTGTTGGGTGTCCGAGAGCACCTAAGTAAGGTGGGAATGGATGGTGCAGACCAGGCGGGAAACAAGCAGCGGGTGGTTCTGTAAGTCAGGTGAAGGGTGTGGTGGAGCTTCACGCAGGAGGCACTGGGACCCGCTGGCAGGTTTTAGATGAGGAATGTGATCAAATTTGTGTTTCAGAAGATCTTCCAACTGCACTTCAGGGTGACGAAGGACACCACGGGGGCTGAGTGAAGAGAGCCATGGGATGGAGGGGAGAAGGTTCAAGGAACATCTAGGAGTCCCAATAGAGGACTGTGGGAGATGGGAGAGGAAGGGGCCAAGGCGCTGATTCTCTGTGGGTTTCAGGGGGGCTAGGAGAGGGTGAAGCCAAGCAGTGTCTGACCACCTGGGGGGGCTCCTACACTTGGCCTTCATCAGCACACCACACTCCAGCCCTGATCTCTGTACTGGCCATCCTAAAAAACTTCCTGCAGTGAGAGGTCCACATAGGGAATGGTTCTAGTTCTTCATTCTGCATCAAGCCTGTGAGATGTGGAAGCCTCCCCACGTCAGACATTTTTGCCTTGGTGTAAAGGGCAGACAGACTGCTCACCTCTTTTGGTGTCAACAGCACAGACAGCCTGAGTGAGAAGAGGCACATTGGACTCCGAGTACTCCACAAGGACCAGAAGCAGCTTCAGGGCGGTCTTCACCACCAGGCGGAACTAGAGGAAAACAAAACCATCAGGCAGCTGCACACATGGCCTTGGACCTGAGTGCACTGTCCTAACCATAGTCAGCACCCAGCACCTCCAGGGCCTCAGTGTTCCTCTCAGCAATTACACAGATGATTCCTTCACTAGTCTCTCATTAGATGCATTAGGAAGCAGAGATGAGTATTCTCCCCATTGTGCAGACCAAGAAACTGAGGCACAAAGGACCGTGTCCATGGTCATGCTAATAGCAAATAGAACCAGAATTTGAACGTGGGACATTTGGCTGCAGAGCATACACCCCACAGGCTCCCAGCAGATGGGACAGTGTGTGCCAAGTTGGTTACCACGTTTGATCCCAGCAACGATGCTGTTCCTAGTTTTCTGGTGAGGAAGCAGGTGTAGCAGGTTAAATGACTTGCCTTAAGCCACAACAGCCAGCTTGAATAACAGGAACCTGAGCCAGATCACCCATTTTGAAAAAGGCAGAGGCGGCTGCCTGGGACCTGGGAACCCATGCTCTTGGGCCCAGGGCTTGGCAGTTGTGAGGGACCACACAGAGCTCAGAGGTCTCCCCCACCAAGGTTGGACTGTCCCTCGGGAGGCCACAGGTCACTCACCCAGAGAACATGCCACACCTCCCAACAGAAGCTGCCATGATTCCTAACTCCAGCATCTTCTGCCCTGGGGCTGTGACAGGCATGAGGTTTCCAGGTTTATTCCCTGACCCTTGCCCACAATCTCCCTTCCCTGGAACCTGCTTTTTTCTAAGAACCTCCTTCTCGAGGAACTCACACCAACTACCTCCCAGAAATGGGTTCAAATATGCATGTAAGAAATAAGCCCACTTTGAGCTTTGAGCTGTACACTGCCCCCAAGCCATTTGCCTTTTGGTGCCTACCCCCAACCTTCATGGGACTGAACTCTTTCAAGGGAAAAGGCTTATTTACATTGTGTCTCCAAGACCTAGAACTGCACTTGGCCCAGAGTGGACTTGGAGATGTTTTCTGAGTGAATCCACCAATTAACAATCAGGTCAATCACTCAATGACCCCTCACCCACCCCTGAGCCTCTATCACCATATTGTGGCCAATCAGCTACATCTTCATCATTTGTTCTGCAACAAGAGGAAGAGCCAATGCCCCCCACCCCTCGCCGAGGCATGTGCTTACATCAAAGTGGAAAGGACACAATGAGTCGACAGGTAACTACAGGGAGGGGACAGGCAGTCCACAGGGAATAGCATAGACCACCACCACCCTGGTCACTTCGCCAAAGTTACGAGCACCTCTACCCTCTTGTCTTTCTTTCTGTTTTACCTAGGAAACCACCTTTTTCTTGATCCCACCATCTCTCTCTAGCCAGTGCCTTGGTTTTCAGCTCCTGTTCATAGGAAAAACTTCCCTAAAGAGTTACTATGGTGCCTGGCCGTACTTTCTAACTTCACATTGACTCTCCAACCCTATCTGACAGGACTTCTACCACCACCACCAGTTAAGTCATTTTAAGGTCCACGGTGGCTTCCATGTTTTCCATCCCAAAGGGCAATTCTCTGAGCCTATTTACCTCAACTCTCAGCAGTACATGACAACTTCCTTTCAGCCTGGGTCACTAGTCTATCTGAGCCCTTGCTTTGTGCCTTGCAGCCAGAGTGACCTCTGGACCCTCCTCCTCACCACCGCTAGATCTCATCATGGCCAGCAACTTGAGTGGCTCCTGCAGTCCTTAGGTCCTGGCCTCTGCATGCTCTCACCTTCTTTCTAATCATTTCCACTCCTGTTCAGTTTATCACCATTGGCTCTTCAGCTGAGTGTTTTTCACAAACCACGTTTATTCACGACTCTGCTCCTTCTTGCTGGCTGTTCTCTGCTTGGAACCAGTCACTCCAGGCCTGGCATTTTCTCATCCTTCAGGGCTGAAAAATCCCCCCATGGAAAATGCCTACATGACACTTCATCTGAAGAGCCCTTGGCTAAAACCACATCACTGTTTTGGTTTTGTTTTTCTTTTTAAATATATATATTTTTTAGTTGTAGATGGACAATATTTTTATGTGGTGCTGAGGATCAAACCCAGTGCCTTACACACACAAGGCAAGCGCTCCACCACTGAGCCACAATCCTAGCCCCCACATCACTGTTTAATCACTAGTTAACCCTCTTCATGTATTTTTTCATACCAAGGATTGAACCCAGGGGCACCTAACCACCAAGTCATACCCCCATCTCTCTTTGAAACTGGGTCCCAGTAAGTTCCTGAGGTTGGCCTTGAACTTGTGATCCTCTTGCCTCAGCCTCCTGGGTCACTGGAATTACAGGCATTCACAACCACACCTGGCTCTTCACATCCTTTATCATGACCCAAAACTGCTATGCAGTCATCTTCAGTATCCACAGGGGATTGGTTCCAGAATTCCCATGGATACCACAGTCCATGGGTACTAGAGGGAGATAAAATGGCGTAATATTTGCATGTCCCCCTGTATACCTACTTTAAATTACTAATATCACTAATACAATGTACATGTTATGCAAATAGTTGTTTTACTATAATATTTCAGGAATGACAAAAAGCCTCACATGTTTAGTACCAACAATTTTTGGAATATTTTTGATTGTGACTGATTTACCATATGGAACCCAGAGATAGACAGGAAGGGCCACCTCGCTCACATGCATTTACCTGCCACCTCTCCCCTGCTGCCCCTAAGAATGCAAGCTACAGAGCAGCAAAGACATTGCTTCATCTGCCACAGGAGTAGCTGCTCATCACTACTGTGTGTAGAGGGTGGACCACCACATCCTGAGGTGGCTCCTTCCAACCCATCATCCTGATGATGTGTGCACCAAGTCATCTCGGGCCCCCAGCTGTCATCTCCAGAGTCTGCAGGCAAGCCAAGGCCCCGCCACAGTTACGATGAGGGCAAAGCAGAACCATGAGCTTCCAGTCTCAGGCACATCCCCCTCATGCAGGAGACTGACAGCCTTGGAGGACACTGAACTCTTCACAGGGTTTTTGCTCTCTTCCCCAATCGCTCCTCTTCTTCCAGGCTGGGAATAGAGTGAATTTTGGAGTATTTTCTAAATAGCTACAAGGCTGGGGGTACAAGAGGGAAGGTATGGTATAATAAACTGTGCTTTGTACATTTAGAGCCGAAGAAATTTCTTCATGTAAATAAAAAACCTAGCAAGTCCAAGCTTGGCGACTTCCTCAGTGGGTGAACTGTTATTATGTGGTTTCAGCCTTCTAAATGCCTTCCTGGGGGCTGGGATTGTGGCTCAGCGGTAGAGCGCTTGCCTCGCATGTGTGAGGCCCTGGGTTCGATCCTCAGCACCACATACAAAGCAATAAAATAGAGACATTGTGTCCATCTACAACTAAGAAAAAATTTTAATAAATAAATAAATGCCTTCCTGGGAAAGAACCTGGCTGCTGCCCAACCCCACCTACCCTGTTAGCTAGTCTCAGCAGGGGCCCCCATGCCCATCTCATAAAGGTTCCTTCCAAGCATTTGTGAGGTCACAGGGCCCTGACCTACATGGTCCCAGACATGCAGAATCCCCAAGCCCCTCTCCCCTCCAAGATTCATTAATGAAGAAACCACTGTTTTCCAGCCAAGTCTTCCTTGCCCATTGGTTTCCACATGCCTATTCATGTCACCCTCTTCTGTTGCAAAGGCTGCTTGGAGCTCTTCTGGCACTGTATTTTTAAAAAGTTCCCAAACTTTTATGATTCATAATTTCAGGTTTCTATGAATTTGGCTTCTACTGAGTTTATGTTCATGTACTTTAGGAAGTTTTATTATGTAAATGAATAGCAAACATATCAGATAGTTAAACTAGAAAGAAGCATTAGAACGTTAATTTTGTGGAAATGCATGTCCTAATTATCAAAACACATCTAGGGGCTCCTCAGAAATTCCTTACTAGCACTACTGCACAGCCTTGAAGGTAATAAAAGTACATGACTTTAAGAGAATTCTACAACAAACCCTCATTCATCCAGAAATTGCTTAATTTGATGCCCTCATATATCTGGAGCGCAGTCAAAACTCTCCAAAGCTTAGAACAGCCACCATAAGGACCATACACCCACTCCTCCAGGTCCAAACAATGCTCATCCCAAAGCTCTTAAAAATCCAATGCTGGTCACTTGTGCCTACTGGGAACATATTTGAATAGAAGCAGCTATTTTAGAGTCCCAGCCCAAATCCGCTGGCAAGAGGCAAATCAGAGAGGGCAGCCACAGAGGTGGAGGGACAGATCTAAAGTAACAGCAAGAGCAATCAAGGAGGAGTGGGAAGAGGCTGCACAGATGCCAGAGTGCACATCACTGTGTGGCCTGACACCGACAGCGTCCCAAACATGTCAAAGCATCCGTCCATCTGAGCTGTCTGATTCTCAGCTGTGCCAGGTGCCTCTTGAGGTTGTAATGGGGGGTTTTGCTATGATGATTCAGTGCTTGAACACCTGCCTGCCGAGCCCCAAGAGGAAATCAGTAACAACTGATTTTCACTATCATGGAGCATCTGATGCTGTGGAAAGAGCAGTAACAAAGAGAGGACTAGAGGCTACAAGGAGTCTGCAAAAGGGGTCCAAAGACAAACTGGCATATAGGGAAGGAGCCAATCCCCCATCTCTGGAGGTCCTGCCTGGTGCTTGCTAAGGCTGTTGTGGAAGGAACTCAGACCCTGGGTGGCAGAGGACTGGCTCACACCATGTAATTTACATCCCAATCCAAGATTTTCTACTTTCACTTTCAACAACAGTGCTTTCCAGATGCCCTGCACCCAGCCAGGGCCTCTGAAGGAGAAACAAAGCCAGGACTTCACTTCAAGGAGATCATCACGCCACTGCTGAGAAGGGACCCTGACCCCACCACACCATATAGGCTGAGAATGTTCGTACTAGAGACCCTCAGAGTCAGGGAGCTCAGAGCCAGCGCCAGTCAGCCCTTTCACTCCTCCATGGAGCTGCAGAGCTGTGTGATGGCCTTCGGGCTCCTGTTTGCATAAATAATCCCACTTCCTTCAGTCTGGAGAAACTATATTGAGGCACTAGACTCTGCCTTTGGCTTCAATACCTACATTTTATTTACATTCTAGAGAATGCTAGTATTCCATTTGAAGCTTGTCCATTATAATGAAACAATATTTTGTGTTATTCTAAAAGATGTAGTTTAAAAAATCTCAGTATGTAACAGGGATGGGGACAATTCCTTCATGTAGTGGAGCACTGAGGAGAGAAACATGGCTGCCGGCTATGAATCAATGCACATTTCAGCATGATGTGGCACGTCTTGGGGATGACCGAGCTGTGCTTTACTTCGTCACCGCTATCATTTTGCACTCTGTTCCTGAGCAGCATAAAACAAAGACCATGAGTCTTTGGAGAAACAGAGATGCCTGCTGACCCAGAAAAGAAACACTGGTCAGGTTTAGCCTAGTCCAGAGGCTGAGCCTCCATATGCCATAAATAACCTCAGGTTCACAACGTCACCTCTCTTTCAGGTAGATTGGCCCAAAGGAGGGATAGCAGGATTGTGTTGAGATAGTGCTTTGATGCTATTTTATTTTCTGGATTAACCCCCAGTGAGCGTGTGGAGTCAGCCTGTTCAGAACCTGGGTACTTAGGTTTTGGATAAAATGTTACCACCAGATGTACAGGAAAGGAATAAAAGTTTCTCAATACTTCTACAAAACAAACTGGAACTCTCATGTTTTATTATACTCAGGGAAACACAAGAACCACACTTAGCAGGTCAAATATGCTGCTCATTAAGTAGAAATAGAAGTATTGCAAAAAACCTTCAAATTCCTAACTCCTCTTCTCAAAACTCAACAACCATAAAAAGAAAACAATTTCCAAACCTCCGGATTTAAATTACCAAAGGGATTAGAAAAACATGCTTGATTTTATTTGTTTCATTTTTCATGAAGAGAGAATAAATATATGTTAGATAAATGGATTCTGGTTGTTAAAACTGAATTGAGAGTTGGTAAGATTACTTGATCTACAAAGCTTTGCCATTTTGTTTACAAGCTTACCAGCATTTTAGAATGTTGTATACTGCTTAAAAGTAATTAAAAAAATAATTCTAGCCATTTAAGGTGTATGTCTATTAGAATTCCTTAAACTTTTTATTCCAATGCCATGTGCTCAAACTTGGAACGGGCCTTAAAGACTTTATAATTAACTCTCAAGTAGTCCAACAGAAGTCTCTGGCTCCAAATCTCTCCCTTCTCAATCTCTAATAGGTTGCATGCAACATCTTATCATAAATAAAGTCTAGCTCCAAACGCATTACCTAAGTACAGAACTCTGGGCATTGGATTTCAAGTATCCAGGAGGGAGAGTAAGTGACCAGGGTTGGCAGGTCTGCTGGGATAGCAAACTGCCTGTGCCAGATCCATTTTCTCTGGCCTCCGAGCCTGAGGCCACTTGCTAGGACTCCAGACAACTTGCAGAAAGGGAACAGACTTTGTGATGAGCATAGTTGCCAAGTATGAGACTGGGAAGCCCTTAAGTTTTTACTAATTAGTGAAAAGGAAATCCTGTAGAAGGTAAAATACAGTCTACTATCCAAAATAATTAACAAAATACATAATGCTACAAATTCATATTTTATTCTATTGAGGTAAAATTCTGGGTCTTAGTTGGACTTTTAAAAAGTGAACAAAAATGACAACCAGAAAATAGCCTCTTTTCTAACTTCCCTTAGGATACTCAAGGTAATTGTGATGACAGTGAATAAAATGTAACATTAATCCACTCTTTCATAGCTAATGCAGAAACACCAAAACCCCTGCAGGAAAACACTGCCTTAAGGAATATTTGAGAGGATTTGCTGAGATATTTTTTGAGGGAAATCAGCAAGATTAGGTACCTCTTCAGTTAGCAGCATTCCCAGTTTTAGGTGCAAAACTCACATTCTAAGAGGCCATATAGCTTATCACACAGCTAATATCTAGAAAATCACAGACCAATCTTCTTTCCACTATCCTATGGAGATTCGGACTCTTCCCAGTAGGGCAAAACTTAAGCCTTGGGGAAATAAAACAAATAGTTTTCAAGTAATAATCAACATTAAAGAACTTTCTGGAAATATGCCAGTGGACAACAGCTAGCCTCAGGTATGGTAAAGGTGCTGTTAGAAGAGTTTGGCAGCCAGCTTGTTGGAGTCTCCTTCGAGTGGGTGGAGAAGAGCTGGCAGGTAAGTGCTGGCAGGTGGAGAGAAACAGAAGCCTGCAGGAAAGGGGGTTATAAGCACTGGCAAAGAGAAACCAGGCTTTGGGCCAACTGTGGGGCTGGCTAGCGGCCAGAAGCCTCTGCCATTGCTTCTGACCCCCACCCCTTCTCCTATAAGAGGGTAATCTCTCTCATCAGAGAAACGGCACACTGGCTGCTCTGGCATTTGTGTATCATTCTGAATATTCTTTCAGGTTAGAAACTCACAATTTTATTCAGCTGCTAGAACACAGGGGACACAGAAGCAGAAGCATCAAAGTCCCATTTCTTCTGCTATGTCTTGTCTGCATGGGGACAGCATCCATGTGAACTGCTAAGACATTGTTCTGGTTTATCCAGAAGCCTCTTGAGAGTTAAGGAGCTACAATCAGCTTCCTGAAGTCAATCATGCCAGAGTGCACTATAGCAACTGAAAACTTGCCCTAGATAGTGGGTGCCTTACGGGGCTGCCCCATCAAGGCCTGGACTAACCTTTGGCTTCTCACTCCACTACTTTCCAAGAACAAGGACTTGTGAAACCTCCTTTCCCCAGTTTCTCCTACTGATACTATTCCCTATTGGGGAACCTTACAAATTGAGTAAGTTTTCTGCGTGTGTACACCAGGTAGTAGCAGCAAAGCGACAGCCCCAAAAGGGAAATGGGCTACATGCACCCACGTAGCTCCCACGCCAACAGCAGGAGTATGTGCCATTAAAACCCTGGAGGGTTTAAAAATCCTACCAAATAAAGTGCTGATAAAGGGACAAAAAATTCACAACTATACTTATCAAATAGGCTTTCATGACATAAGATGCAAGGCTCTTTAAATATGGTATAGAATCAGAAATGATTTGATTATTTAACAATGAAAAAAATCCAATGTAGTACATTCGTGAGAGAACATCACATAAGCATTATCTAATATTTTAGTAACAGGGAAATGCTTATAATACAGAGTTTATTGTAGTAGCAAAATTCAAAGAAAAATCAGGAAGAGAGGTACCAAAAATTAATCTGTATTTGGTAGCATTTCTAGGTAGTTTAAATTTTTTTGTATTTCTAAAGTTTTACACAAAAGAGTGTACTCTAATCATAAAATAGTAAAAGCTTTTCAATGGTACTTTTTAATATCAAGATTTCCAGATTATACCAGTAAGCTAATTTTTCCCAATGTTATCAGCTTCATTATGAAAATTAGTGTTAATCTAATCCCTATTAATACATAGTAATTTAAGTAACTTGGAAGCAATATACACAAAATGCAGTATCCAGGATTGATTTATAACAGTAGTACAATTTAAGGAACTAACTAATGTTCTTGTGGGGGTGTGCCACAAGATGGCGCCGAGCAGTCAGCTCAGTGCTGACCATGCTGCCCTGAGAAAGCCACCTCCCTTCACTCTTATTGGCTGACCTCTGCTCCCAAGCCGAGTGACCCTATACTCTTTCAGGTGGACAGCCCCCTTCCACATTCTTAGCTTAGAAACCGGACACCACTGGATCCTCTTCCCTATATAAACCTGTAAACCCCCTCAATAAATCGGTTCTTGCATAGACGAGACCCCCCTGGTGCGTGGTGGTTTTGTGCTGGGTGGCTTTGCCTTTCTTAGTCTGACCACATCGGGGGCTCCTGGGGAGCTCCTCCTACCCGCTGGTCGATGGGGAGATTGCTACCTGGCTGGGGGAACCCCAATAGTTCTTGTAACTTCCTTTGGCTGGACCATATAGAATTTATTGACTAGATACATCTCAGTGTGTTAAATATATTGACAGTAGTTTAATATTCAAAATTGAACTTCTACTTAGAAAGCTGTCAAGAGTATCACTCTTGAACTAACAATAGGAAAGAATCCCAAATAATCATTAAAATCTTAACTTTTAAAAATCCAAAGATAGGAAGGATGCCAGCAATGGCCTGCGAGAGACAGAGCACAGGAGGAAGATGGAGTCACCATACAAAGCAGCAAGAAAAACTCATAGTTTTAACCAATTGCTGAAGACTGAGGGTGGGTCACCATGAAGACCCAGCAAACTAGAGATGCAAAGGGAACTGGCAACCATTCAGAAGCTATCCAGGGACCTTCCTGGAGAAATCAGGGGCAGGGATAAGACCTAGAAGGTCCCTCATGGTGCAGGTCTGTGGGTACACAGCAAAGTCAGGCAGACAACTACTATACCAAAGAGGGAGGGGAACTGATGAAGTTCAAACAATTATATCCTACAGCTTATTAAACCCACCAAAGATATTTGACAAAATGTCTAGAGAAATTTTGAAGGAATGACTCAAGCACCTGGAAAAGAGAAGGAAAATTACATTACAGGGTATTAGCTGCACACACCTATAATCCCAGAGACTTGAGAGGCTGAGGCAGGAGGATCAAAAGTTCAAAGCCAGCTTCAGCAACTTAGCAAGACCTTGTTTCAAAAAAAATTTTTTTAAAAGGCCTGGGAATGTGGCTCAATGGTTGAGTGTCCCTGGGTTCAATCTCTGGTACCAAAAGAAACAAGAGGAAAACACCAGGTAGTCTTCAGCAGGTCATGGCAAACTGTATATATGTAAGTTAGAAGGATGATGGATTCCTGGGGAAAAAATGGTTAACAATACTGGACACTAATGCTAGGTGTAATAGTCAGTGTTTTACATATTCTTCTCTAGTTTCCCATTTTATAGATTATCTCCCTCAATGGATGAAAAGATAACCCACCCGAAAGATAACACAGTGGATTAGACCCTAGATCTCCAGCACTTACTACAGATGCTTATCTTGATTTCAGGAATGACTTTTGAACCCAATAAATAAAGGCAGCTGTGTGGTGGGGTAGGCAGGTCGCCACTGATTTCACAGTGGTCCCAAGTGTCCTGACCCATTACATCAACATGCAAGCTGTGTCAAGTTATGTATGCCTTGTCTCTGTCCCACTCAACATTTTGGTCTGTGACAGAGAAGCTTTGCTTCTCTTTATTAAGTTTATGTTAAGTAACATTATTATTCTCTTTATTAACTTTATGTTAAGTAACATTAGCACAAACAGTTAATATGATGATCAAAACAAAATTCATCATGATCTTGAGGCTGGACCTCTGGTCCGATCTATGGGGGGAAAATGTGAAGTTCTGCATTTAGATATAAACTAATCAGATATGAAGACAAAACTGGCAGACCTGGTTGTGTGGGGAAAAAACCTGGGAGGTTTAGTGGATTGCTAGTTCAGTTTGAGGTGGCCCCCAGTGTTGCAGTCTAGAGGCGTAATGAAGCAGAGGTGGAACTTATGGAAGAAAATGGTCTTACCTCATGGGGCCAGCACATCACAGTGTTTCTGCTGGATACACAAAAAAGCTCATCATCAGTATGAGGAGAAACTGGAAACCATGTCCCCAGGGACATCCATAGAAACCATAAATGCAGCTTGAACAGAGCTATAGGATAACTGCCTTCAGGTGCTAGAGTCTGTGCAAAGTCAGGGTGTGCTGCTCCAGCAAGCAGAGCACAAGTAATTGGTTGATGGCAGAGAAAATGCAGCTTCCTCGAAAGGTGTCTTCTCACCAATTCCAGGGTCCAATAATGGCTAGTTTATCTAGAGAGATAGCACTACCTTTCTGCCTGTGGAAGAATCAAGAATGTGACTTGTGATGTCAGGAGTATCTTTAATATGACTTCATCATTTCTTCAAGGTTAGGATTCTAGTACTTCATACTACAAATCACAAATCTCACCTTGGGGGCAGGGGTTGTCCAGGTGGTTCACACACAGTGACACACTGATGACAGCTAGCCACAGGCTCTCAGACTCTCTCTTCCCCTTGATCAGCCATTATTCCCTGGAGCACAGCTAGCACCAGGCTCGTGCTGAGCTCCCCTTAGGGGCATTTCCTTCGCCTCTAACCCAGCGTGTTCAAATGTGTCCATGAATCCTGATTTTCAGTGTCTGCACTCCTGCCAGGGGTGCTGCCATCTCTCTGCTGCCCAGAGCTGACTTGCTTTCATCTTTCTACATCCAGAAACCCAGTCCTAGGAAACCATTCCTCAAGATGTTGCCACTTTTCCAACATTCCCTGTTCCTGCTGCAACTCTGAACCAGGCCCCACCACCTCGCAGCTATGACACTGCACCATCCTCAACTCTGCCCATCTCTCCCTCCTCTGCCCCTCCATTCTACGTGCCACATCACTCCTCTTCTACTATCCCAACAGGAAACTTTCAGCAACAGCCCCAGAGACAGCAAGCCAGCAAGCATGATCTCTCTCTCTATATATACACACACACACACACATGTACGTACATATATACTAACTATATATACATATATAGATAGACAGACTGACTGTGGCCAGGGCTCCCTCAACTCAGTAGCTGGCATCATGGTAGAGTAGGGAAGCCTGGCCACAAAAAGTTTGGAGATCCGTGTGATCAGCAACCTGGGGTACAGCTGAAGAGATCCTGTCTTTGCCTTCAGATGCAGAGCAGGCAAGTACCAGGAGTGTCCCTGAGAACTGGGGAGGAGGAGAGGATTTGCTAGTCATGAAGCCCCTGGGGTCACCCCAGTGGGCCAGACACTGAGTTAGGGTGATGAAAGGCCAAGCTGTACATAGTGAATCATCTTACCTCAATTAATTAGAATTCCAGATGTAAGAAAAGGAAAATCCCATTCCCCGTGGTAAGTCATGGGATGGGCATCTGCCTCTTACCTCTCACTGGGGAGTTTAAAGATGGGCTCTTGTAAATAAAAAGAAACACTTTATTGAAAACACTTTTTTTCCTTTCTTTTAAAAAGTCATTATTTGGCTGCAAATATTTTCATCATCTCCTCTGGCTATGAGTTTCAGATATCTGCAAATATGCATTGCATAATGACCCTCTGGCAGGCTGCAGAATCACATCTTGTTGCCTTTCATGGAAGGAAAGTGAAGAATTATGAAAACAGAACAAGGTTTCTCTAACCCACTAGTTCCTGTATCCTCTCTGCCTGTTTAAGGCAAAGACAGAGAATCTCAAGGTAAAGCTTTCAGGTGAGAGGAAATCTGACTCTGTCAAAGGAAAATGCTGGTACCCAGGCTTCCCTAATTTAATTCAACTTGAATTGGAAAAATCTTTTGCAGCTCAATCACCCCAATCTACATGTTTAGAGAAGGGACTGAGACTTCGTTCTCAAAACCTAAGGGTCTTGGTGCATCTAATACTTCCAGAAGCTTCACTACCCAGACTGGAGGAGCGTCTGCAAATACTGCTCTGGTTTTGTCAAGAAGAGGAGATTTCATTAGAACTACCCTGAGAATACATTTGATGGCTACTGCTGTTGTTGACTTTCAGCCACTGGCCTGGAACTGAGCACACCCTGCAGGGTCACACAGGACTTTTGTCTGACATCACAGCGCGTGAGTAGGTCACGGGCTGTGGGCGTTACCAGTGTCCTCCTTTCTAAGAGCACTGTGAGCCCCAAGGCACAGGCTGACTCAGCTGTTTTCCTGTCCTCGTGGTGTCAAGAGCCAATGACTATTATGAACCTGCCTTTGGGAAGATGCAAAATGGAGACAGAAGTCCACGCTGGTCCAGTGCTTCCCAACTGGCTGGGGAAGAAGCCCTAAGAACCAGAGAGCAAGTACACACTATATGTGCCATAAAGTGAAAGCACCATTTCTCCAAACTCATCTTTGAAGCTTTCCAATGATTTCTCCATGTTATTGAGAAATGCAATGAGGATTTTCCTGTGTTCTTTTTTAGCTATTTATTTTTACAACATCATTCCAAAGAAAAATTGCCCCAGAAATGCTGCGACAACACAGGCTGGGTGCCAACTGGTGTGTTCATTACTACTGTTCTTTTACTTATCTCCCCTCCTTTTCTTTTTTTCCCCATTGTCACTTTCTCTCACTTCTTTCCATCTCTCTTCCCTTTATTGTGCTTTATTCCATTTTACTCTGTGCTACTATAACAAAATACCTGTGACTAGATAATTTGTAAAGAACAGAATCTTATTTCTTACAGTCTGGGAGGCAAGGAAATCCAAGATCAAGGTGCTGGCTGGTGAGGACCCAGTGTCTCTGATTCCAAGATGTCACCCTGTTGCTGCATTTTCCCGAAGGGACGAAGGCCATGTCCTCACATGGCAGAAAAGCAAAAGAACAGGAGACAGCTCTCCCAAGCTCTTCTCACACAGCATTAATCCACTGATGAGGGTAGAGCCTTTGATACCTTAACACCTCCCAAAGGGCTGCACCTCCCAATACTGGTATATTGGGATTGAGTTTCCAGCACATGGCTTGGGGGACGCTCAGATCATGGCATCCTCTATCTTCTCCCTCTGCCCAGACTGATTCTCTTCCCTGTTCCCACACTATAACCCCAATCTTGCCGTCCTCCTATTTCCTTCCTGGCAATGGGATAATAGTGTCTCACCTTCCTACCATAAGCATACTAGGTTTTGTGACCTTTTAGGACTAGGGACTGGTTATTGGTATTTACTATAGCCGTGATAAGCTATAATAAAACTATTAATTCAGCTGTCACATATACCAAAAATCCATTTTTATTATAAAATATCCTCCCATCTCTCTAGCTTTTAAGGTCCCCAAGACCATTCAGGGAGCTCTGGGGAGGGACCAGTTTCCAATTAATATACAGGTTGGAAAAGGCTCCCAACAGACACAAGGAAAAGAAACACTGAAACCAGATATCAGATACCAATCTTCCCTCTGCCTGGCTAAGTCAACCTCATAAGCCCAGCATTCCACTGCCCTTCTAAGGTCATTTACACATTAGTTTCAAAATAGAGCCACTTCCATTTTCCAATAGAAAGCAGTCAAAAAAGAAAAGAGAGGGCAGCTTTTCAATCTCCTGAGAGAAACCGTAGCTTTTTCTACTATGAAATGGGAAAAAATTCTTTCACCAATAATACATAGAAAACAGAGGAAACAGAAAGGGGAAAAATCAAGGCCCTGGGACCCAGGAGGCTTTTATACACTGGTGGCATCCACAGAGAACAAACTTTCATGCCACGTGAGGGCACAATCACCAGGGGACTGGAAGCCTGAAAGGGAAGTACAGCCTAAGACTAGAACCATGCTGGCAACACCCCATTCAGTCACAGCTGAGTGTTCCTGGGGACAGCAGCATTTGAGGCACTCTGTGGACCTCCTGGCAGCACTTCCACAGGGTGTGGGGACCTCACAGCTAAAGCCATGGCTGGGCAGGTGTATGCTAAGGTAAATAGATGAGATTCTTATAATCAAGTGCTATTTCCTCAACTACAAAATGAGGACCTTATTTCCTTGAGAGTGATTTCATGAAGATTAAGTGAGATTATGCTTGTAAAACACCTAGCATGGTGCCTGGTACACCTTTAATAAATGTTGATTATTTTTATAATTGATGGCAGAGGCAATCTCAAATTCTTTCATCTATACATATTGATGTACATAGACATGTGTACAACACATAAAGAGGTATGTAAGTACCTTAACATATATGAACACTAAATACAGGAGATACACAGATACTATAGCTATGGTATAATGTTTGAACGAAACACTAAAACCAAAGGTGTCAACCCCATGTAGCTTAAGAATAAAAATGAATTAAGATTTCATAAGCTGTTTTCAATTTAAGGGCATTTTAAATCTGCAAAGCAGTAATCCTCATTATACTGAGACAGGATTTCATTATGCCACACCATCTTAAAGAAGATAAAAGGCATATGGTATGCAAACTGAACAACGTATCAACATAACTTTCTCTTACCTTTGAGCCAACCAAAGTATACAGCCACTGAATGGTTTCATTGTGGTTTATTACTCCGTTCATCCCATCCACATACAACATAATCTGGCCCAAAGCTATAGAAGAGAAAAAAAAAAGGAGACATTGTAGACATTTATACAAAAACAATCAGTGATCACAATATTAATAGAGATTTTCATACTTAAATACACAGTATGTTAGGAACCAAATCTGAAGAAAAGTACCGAGCTTTGAAATTAGCTAAATCTCATTTCAGAGAGAAGGTATTGGCTATATCAAAATAAACAAAGGATATACTTTTGGTATCTGGAAGATGCAATGATGATATCAAATCCAGTGCTTGTTATTTATGCATATCTTAATAAATAAATGCATGCTTTTCTGTTTCTTTACCTGTGTGTATCCCAGACAGGGCAGAGATACAATGCAACAGTGTCTGGCCCCCCACTGGAGCCAGGAGGACCCAGTGGGTCAGCAGGTCCCAGATTCTATGGGACCACCCCACACTAATCCAATTTTATTTCCTCAGATAAGTACTAAACATGCACATAAATATTAAGGATTTTTCAGATTAAAAATGTCTGCTATGGAAAAGTCATTTATCACATACCAAGTTCCCTTTTTTTGGTACTGGGTATTGAACTCAGAGGTGTTTAACCACTGAGCCACATCCTCAGCCCTTATTTATTCTTTATTTTGAGACAGGGTCTCACTAAATTGGTTAGATCCTAAGTTGAGACTGGCTTTGAACTTTATTTTTTTTTAAGTATTTTATTTAGTTATAGATGAACATGATACCTTTATTTATTTTATGTGGTGCTGAGGATCAAACCCAGTGCCTCACACATACGAGGCAAGCGCTCTACCGCTGAGCCACAACCCCAGCCCCTAGCTTTGAACTTTTGATCCTCCTGCCTCAGCCTCCCCAGCCACTGGAATTACAAACATGTGCCACTATGCTGAGCCACCAAGTCTTAAATTCTTAGTAATTCACATATTGTCATTATTCTCCAAAAAGCAAATACAATCTGGGCACAGTAGTGCACATTTGTAATCTCAGCAGCTTGGGAGGCTAAGGCAGGAGGATCATGAGTTCCAAGCCTGCCTCAGGAAAAGCAAGGCACTAAGCAACTCAGTGAGACCCTGTCTCTAAATAAAATACAAAATAGGGCTGGAAATTTGGCTCAGTGGTCAAGGGCCCCCAAGTTCAATCCCCAGTACCAAAAAAAAAAAAAACAAAGTGCAAATATAAGTCATGTTGCTTTTAAAACATTAATTCAATTTTGCAGTTCCATTAGCATTAAAATAATTTGGACTCTAGATCATGAACCCTACATGAGTAGGCTTCCTTAAATCATGTGATCTCAATCATATTTCATCCTTAATTGATATGACATTGATATTTTAAGCAATTTTTTTTCTGGTAACAGGGCATCTCATTTTAGAGAACTGAAGAAATACAGATGAATAAAATAAAAATTGATAATCTCATAATTTAAGGATTATAATTCTTAATATAGTGATAAATTATTTTAATCTTTTTTTGTGTATTGCAATCTAAAGTTTACATTTAAGTCATAGGAAACAATCTGTGAAATGGTGTTGATTGAAAACAGCAAGACAAAATACAGAGTATACAGTAATTTTGATTATACAAACATGTGACATTAGAAAACTATTATTTAGACAAAAAGATCAAACAAAACCATAATGATTCTGAGGAACACTATGAACATAAACTCAATTTTAAGTGATTGTGACATAACCTTGAAACAATTAATACTATATATTTGGAAATAGAATCATTCTAGTTAATGGTGAAACACTGGACATATTCCCATTAAAATCAGGAATTTAAGTGATGCTAACTTAAGCCCATGATAATTTAACACTACTACAGAACTTCAGACAAGTAAGACATGAAAAGTAATAAGAGGTAGAGTGGTTGGAAATGAATACATAATATTGTCATGATTACTGTAGATACAAAAATTCACAAGTGATAAAAAGATCACAATAATCACATTTCTCATCTTAATGAGACATGTATGTAACATACCAAAACAATGTCTGATATAAAAACGTAATACCAGATTATTATGTATAGAACAGCAAATATAATGAAAGATTAATTGTGCTAATAGCTCAAATTACCTGATAAGAAAACTCTCAATGCCAATAGAAAAAAGGCAAAATCATTTCATAAGCTGGTTTACACAAAAAATCATTCATTCTTGTTATAGTAAAACAAACGCAAATTAAAATAATGAAGTAGTATTTTAAGTTGGCAAAAGTATTTTTAAAAGAAATGATACTGGGGAGGTTAAATAACTTCATATATTCCTAATAACAGGGCAAACTGGTAGAAACCCTGGTAGAAGGCTATTATGTGCTGTAATTATTTTTAGAGTTACCATATATTTAGTGCTGTGTACCAAGCTCTGAGGAGGGACTTTAAGCATGTTATTAATATAATAGTCCTGTGCAATGGTTGTTACTCTTATTTGATAGAGGAAAAAACAGACTCCAAGAAGTGAAGGAAATGTGCCCAAACCTTCATCACTGCCAGATGACTCTAGCTTTCAATAAAAAATAAAACCATAACTAGCAAGGTTCCAGAACTCAAAACTGTGTCCCAGTCAGTAAAATATTTCTAATAATTAAAAAGCAGGTATAAAAGTATAATGATTAATTCAATGAAACACTCAAACTCTTGTGCCTAGCAGGAATGGAAAGTTCATAAAATATTAAGACTGAGTATACGTTCTTTACATGTATTTTTTTCCTATTTCCATTTTCCTAATTTTCTAGTATGAACATCACTTCTATCATAGAGCAGTAAACAATATGTAAAAGGAACAAATATAAGACTGAATAAGGTTGTTAGATGCTTTTGCTTTTGGATTTTTTGGGGGGTACAAGAGATTGAACTCAGGGGCAGTTTGCCACTGAGCCACATTCCCAGCCCTATTTTGCATTTTATTTAGAGACAGGATCTCACTGAGTTGCTTAGTGCCTAAGTTGCTGAGGCTGGCTTCGAACTTGTGATCTTCCTGCTTCAGCCTCTGGAGCTCCTCGGATTACAGGTGTGTACCACTGCACCCAGCTGTTTTTATAATTTTTGACTCGACTCCCTCCATCCTCTTTCAGAGAGATGCAGCCCTGGCTTCAAAGAGCTGGGAGAATTCAGCACATTCTGTCCGCATTTCCCCCAGCTTTTCCTCCCGAGACAAAAGGGTTAAGTCTCCAGAGAAGGGGAATTTGCCCCACAGCCCTTTTCCAGTTCTAATTTTCACTGTTGAAAAAGCCAATCCTGAAGCACATTTTAGCATCTTCTGCTATACATATGTGTATATATACACACACACACACACTAATATACATATACATACACATATATATCAGCTTAATGGCACAGGAAAAGATAAATGGGCTCTTCAACTTTTTGGAAGGTGTGGCCCATGGGGAGAACCACGCCACAAAGCAGATAAGCCAGGAATGAATGCCTCCACCCTAACTGCTCAAGGGTTTTGTTTGGGCATGAATGCCTAGACGCTGGGAGACTACTATAGAAGGGGAAGACCAATGAAGATTTAAACATTGACTTGATCCATTTCCCCACCAAAGATTCTACTAACTGATCTCACTAGAGAAGTGCATACCAGAAAGTTCATGTCCGATTCAAGTTCCTAAAGACACTGACTTGGCATCAAATTTTGATATGCAAAATCCAAAGCTTGCCCACACCATCACTTGTACCTTCTTCATGCTGAAGCAATCCTTCCTGCAAAATCCACTCCAGACACAAGATGGCACTAAATAGACTCAATTGAGTTAATATCCTGCTAGGATTCAACAGCAGATTCAGCAACGTGCAGGTGGATGGACAATGAAACCCATAATGCAAAAGTAGACGCCCTGAAAACACAGTCTGGGTTACAGAGGTCATGAAAATTAACGATATATTTTTTTCTGCCACTCACAGAACTTAATCTCGGCATAATTGATTTTTCTGTGCATCAACTTCTTGATTTCAAAAATGAGAGAGTAATTCTGTAGTACCTGTTTTGCAGGGATGTTTTGTTGATTCAGTTAGAACAGTACCTGACCCACAGTAGGTGCTCAAAGAATGTTAGCCATAAGTTATTACCTCACTGCCATCAAACTTCACTCATGCACAAACAAGCATGCCTTGAACGTTTCTTGAAGACAAAGCTGGGGAGTGAGCCCTCCAGCCCTCACAGCTGACCTTACTCAGTTGTTCACCATGAGATGCAATGCAAGAACTCTTTCTCTAACTGAAACTCACCAAGATTTTTTTCTTCTAAGACTTACATAGTTCTAATTTTTATATATAACATATGATCCAACTTGAGATAAATTTTTGTATAAAGTATGTGGTTTAGATTAAGGTTCTTTTTAAAAAACATAAGTGTTCAATTGATCTAACATCATTTGTTTAAGAAACTTCCTTTCTCTAATTGCTTTTGCAAACTTGCCAAAAATCACTTGGCTGTATTTATGTGGGGGTCTCCCTGTTCCACTGGTCTATTTGGCCCTTGGCAATACCCATCATCAGGAGTACCATGAGTGTGATTCCTCCCATTTCTCTCAGCTTTTTCAAAATTGTTTTGGTCATTTTTGTTCTTTTGCCTTTTCACATAAATTCTAGCAATAACAAAAAAATCTTTCCAAAATTGTTGGAACTATATGTAGATTAATTTTGGGAGAACTGACATCTTTGCTCTATGTTGAGTTCACACACCCAAGTAGGTCTATTTAGATTTTGTTTTTCTTTAGTGTTTTGTAACTTTTAACTATATTTCTGCTACATGTTTTCTGTTTTTAAGTTCATTGATTCAAGTTCTTTGGAGCTATGGTAAATGGTATTGTCAAAACACTTCCACTCCCAGTTGTTTATTAGAAAAAGAAAGAAAATGGATTTTTGGGTTAGCCTTGGATCCTGTAACTTGATTAAACTTATTAATGCTGGTATATTTGGGGGCTTTATTTTGATTTGTTGTTGTAGCTTCCCTTGGATTTTCTCCATAGGCAATAATGCTGTCTTGTGAACAAGAACAGTTTTTTTTTTTTTCCTTTCCAATCTACACTGGCTACTGTGCCTTACTGCACTGGTTAAGACTGAGTATAATGTTGAATAGGAGTGGTGGGGGGCTTTCCTTGTTCCCAGTATTGAGGGCAAGTATGTAGTCTTTTACTAGTATAAGGTTAGACGTAGGTTTTTGTAAAGTGCCTTTTACCAAGGTGAGAAAATTTCCTCCAATTTCTAGTTTGCTAAGAGTTTGTTGATCATGAATGACAAGTTTTGTCAAATGCTTTTCCTGTTATCAACTGATACAATTATGTGGGTTTCCTTCAGACCGTTAATGTGGTGGGTTACACTGAATTTCAAATCCTGAATGAGCCTCACATCCTTTTGGCCACCATGTTGTATACTTTTTATATTGCTGGATTTGATTTGCTACTATTTTGTTAAGGAGTCTTGCATCTTTGTTCCTGACAAATATTGCTCTGTGGTATCCTGTGTTAGTCTGGTTTTCATATTATGGTAATGCTGGCCTCATAAAATGAGTTGGAAAGTTTTCTTTCCTATTTTCTGGAAGAGATTGTATAACATTAGTTTTGTCTTCAAATGTTTGGTAGAACTTGCCAGGAAACCATCTGGGCCCGGAGATTCCTTTTTTGGAAGGTTAATTGCAAATTTCTTTAGCAGTTATAATTAATAGTAGTTACAACAGAGCTGGGTCACTATTTCATCTTGGGTGTTTGTATGCTGAGTTGTTCATAGTATTCTAGGCTGTATCTCCTTTTTTTTCTGGAGCAAGGATTGAACTCAGGGGCACTCAACCACTGAGCCACATCTCCAGCCCTATTTTGTATTTTATGTAGAGACAGGGTCTCACTGAGTTGCTTAGCACCTCGCCATTACCGAGGCTGGCTTTGAACTCACAATCCTCCTGCCTCAGCCTCCCAAGGTGCTGGGATTACAGGTGTGTGCCACTGTGCCCAGCTCCTTTCATTTCTAATGCTGGCGATGAGTGTCCCCACTTGGTCATTCTTGTTCATCACTTGTCTATCCAAAGATCTTTTGTTCCATTGATTTTTCCCTATCATTTCTTGGTTTTCAAATTTTATCTATTTGTATTCTTACTGCTTCCTTCCTCCTACTCATTCAGACTTATTTTTTTCTCACTCTGGTTTCTTAGGAAAGATGTTCATATTATTGATTAGAGTTTAACATAGGCATGAGATGCTCTAAACTATCCTACATGCATTGTATCTCACAAATTTTGACGCTGTATTCTCATTTTCATTTAATACAAAATATTTTCCATTTCCCTTGAGAATTCATATTTAACACAGGTTATTCTGAAGTGTGTTAAATTCTAAGTGTTTGTACATATTCTGTTATCCTTCTGTTATTGATTTAGTTTAATTCCATTAGACTCAGAAAATACATCATATGATTTCAATTCTTTTACATTTGTTATGGTTTTTTTTATGACCCAGTATATGGTCTATCTTGGTGAATGTTTGTGCATATTTGACAAGAATATGTATTCTTCTGTGGTTGGGTGGAGTGGTCTAAAAATGTCAATTAGAATGAGTTAGTTAATGGTACTGTTCAGCTCCTCCGTAACTTTGCTCATTTTCAGTCTATCAATTCTGTTGATCACCAGAAGAGAAGTGTCAAAGTCTCTATCATGACAGGACTTTTCTGTTTGAGTTCTTTCAGTTTGTGCTTCATATATTTTAAAGCTCTAGTTCTGTGGGTGAACTGACCATATGTCATTATAATGTCTTCTTTATCCCCCGTTTTCTTTGCTCTGAAGTTGGCATCCTAGTATTAACATAGCCACTTCAGCTTTCTTTAGGTTAGTGTTTGCATGGTTTCTATTTCTGCATCCTTTTGCTTTCTAACTATGTTTATCATTATCCTTAAAGTGCATTTCATGTAGATATTTAGTTGGGTCTCATTCTGTTTATCCACTCTGATAACTGGCTTAGACAGTCTTTTTTAATATAATTATTGATGTGTTATGAATTTAGTTCTATCATTTCCAATCTGCTACTGGGCACATCTGGTAAGCTTCCTATATTTTATTAATTATATTTTTCACTTGTAACTTTTTCATCAGGTGTCTCTTTTTAATCTTCTATTTCTTTGCTGGGACTTTATTCATTTCAAGAGGTTCACCCTTACTTTCTGAAGCACTTTTATAATAGGTGCTTTAAAGACTTTGACAAGTCCAGTATCTGTATCACCTTGGCACTGAGATCTGTTGGTCTGTCTTTCCCATACAAGTTGAGATTTTCCTAGCTTATTGCATGCCAAGTCATTTTG
Source organism: Geosciurus inauris (assembly GCA_004024805.1). Lineage (NCBI taxonomy): Eukaryota > Metazoa > Chordata > Mammalia > Rodentia > Sciuridae > Geosciurus > Geosciurus inauris. The sequence continues at coordinate 28,941 of PVHX01005793.1, forward strand.
GCTTATTTCCTAGGTATTTTGAAAATTATGTTATGAAACTCTGGCTTTTGTTGAAATATAACAGAAAATGCGGGCATTTTTGTTTAACCAGGCAATTAACCTGATGCCGTTTGGGCCTCCAGTCCTGATCTACAGTCCATGAACTGTGGATCCTACATCAATTTTCAAAGCCTTTTCTGTGTCATCCCGATCAGTCCTGTAAGAGTACCAGCGACAGCCTGGGACTTGGGCAGTGGTCTATCTTGTTTGGTTCTCAGAGTCTTTGGTACACTGCCCAGAGCAGATTCATGCATTGACAGCTTGTGGTGAACCCACAGACTCCACAAAACTTTCAGGGTCAGGTTCCTGAACTCCTCCTGCCCCATTGTCTTCCTGACATTTGTATGTTCCCTGAGCTTCTCCCTTCCAGTTCTTCAGCCAGAGAGTTGAGGCACTGTTTCATTTGTTTAGCCACTTGCTTCCTATGGCAGCATACACATCTGGGGCCAAACAGAACAGGGAAGAAAAAGTCCATAACCAGAGTTCATTCGAGTCCTCTTGTGACCATTGTTCCTCCCATTCAGAGTAGAAGTTTACACCCTGCTCCTCAGTTTTAGGTGGCCATAGGCCCTTCCTGTTCCCACAGTGGGTCTCACCTTGGGAGTACCTGTAGACAGCGATTCAAGGTAACAGAAAATAGAAGAAGGAACATGGTGTTTGGGGTCTCTCCTCCTACTCAAGACAGAGGCAGAAGACTTCTGGAACTCTGCCCACACCAATGCCCACTTTGGAATTTGAGGCTGATTTAAGTCCAGACCAGGAATGCCAGAAGAAAATGTGAAAAGCACCATCTCTTCAATGCCATTTCAAATTCTTGTCTTCTTCCCTAGTCTGTTTATCACCATTTAGTCTTCCGAGCCCTCAAATAGTTGCTCTGTGCCTTTTGCTCCAGGTTTTATAGCTGGATTCAGTGGGAATGACAGGGTCACGTGTTCCTACACCATCATACCTAAAATCAAAACTTTACCCTGCTCTTGCTTTAGAAGAGCCACCTCAGCAGTGATGTGGAAGGTGGCCTGGGGTCTTGCAGCTAGGGTCCACGCTGAATTCTGTTCCATCAGTCTAAGCCTGTGTTTCCTCCCTCTGTCTCTACCTCCCTCTCCTTTCTTTTTTCAAGCTCTTCTCTTCCACTATTGCTGCAGGTCTAGCTTCCGGTGTCACTCCTGGACTATGGAAACTGCTGGTCCCAGGAAGCTTCCAATCTTTGACCTCCCAACCCTTTTTCCAATCTGTAATAGCTGTTCCTACCACCGAATGTTCCACAGCCTTAGACAGGCCAGCTGATGCTAGACAGTGCTGCTCTTCCTCTTGTCTCAGGAAGGGATCTGGGCTCCTCGCACCTCTAACCAGCCTGCCAGGACTTCCAGCTTCTTGCTAGACCACCCAGGTCCCCATCTCTCTGAATCTTTTGCTGCCATCTCAGGACTTCAGTTCCAAGTCTATCAGTTTTCAATTAGTTTCTTATTCTTTGCATTCAAACACATAAAATATATATTCATTCTACAAAACAGTTAGCCTGGCTTTTTATTTTTTGAAAGAATTTCTTACACATCGGAAGCACAAGAATGCAATCCTGAATTAGCTGCTTGCTTGTTCATGTCTTTCCCTTCAGCCAAAGGCACCAAAAATGCCATGGAAAGAGTTGAAAGGTAATCTCTTGTTGGCAGAACCATCTGGTTTGTTAAAAACAAAGAGCTCTTAAATACTGCTACCTGTGTTGTCTTTTAACCAACCCCTGTCCCCTCTTTCCTTTTACCCTGTGACAGTGAAGGTCACAAGTATGCTAGGAATGAACAGAGATTCAAACACCGCACCACCTTCCCAAGGAGGTAGAGGATAGACCTAAACATATTTAATGCCATTTTATTAGAGGATAGTTAGTAACTGTGGATATATTACAAGTTTTGCTTATAAATCAGCCCTTTTCATGTATTAGACAAGGTTCTGTTTTTTTAAACAAAGCATCCACTTATATGAGACTATAGTTCCATCATGAACAAAAGATTCCTCTTGGGGCAGGGGAGCGGGGAGCCTGAATATTTTAGTTTGCTTCTCTGTGGTCTTCCCACTCTTCTTTTACAGAAGCAGGATGAACAAGAGACTTGAAACCAAGGAGAAATCTGAATAACCCTTTAGCTTCCCTTGCCTTGAGCTGTTTGTTTTTGTCACCCATCATAGTGGTTAGGTGGCTAAGCAGTACACTCCCATTAGCTTTGCTGTAGGTGGCCCCTCCAGCAGAGGGTTACGATGGTCAGGTTGTCTACAAGTTCCTTCAGGAACTTGGAGGTCATTTTTACCTATCTCCAACAGCTTGAAACCACCAACCCTTCACTTGGGCCTGTGCAGTTCCAATGGTTGATTTTTGACATCTGAGGGCCAAAACTACACCTTTGGAGAACACACAAATGCTGCCATTTTCTCAACATGCATCCTAAGAAGAACCACAATGTTTGATTATGCAGATTGCTGGTTATTTCATTTCTTGATCTTTGATCATCTATCCCCAAGCCTCAGGCTTTTTTTTTTAATTCCATAAATGCTCCTAAACCCCAACATTATGAAGGTGAATTTGAGACCTGAGGCTCCCACTATTGGCCATTTTGCAAAATAAACTGTTTCACAAAACCCATCATTCCAGTGACACACTGCATAGTGGGCAAAACTGACTGCTTTGGCGACAGACTGCTCCACAGCCACCAAAACATTTTATCATTTGAAAATGTGTCTGGAAATAACTCCTATTTATTTCTACCAAAAGTACAGGGGGAAAAAAAATATCACATGAAAAAAATAAAGAAATTTCCCTCCCCGCAAGGACAATACTCTGCTACAAGAAATATCAGTGGTCACTAGGGCTTTGTGTTTTGGTGGGGTGACCTGTGACCTGCCCAGTAGGAGTGAAGACAGGGATACCGCTATGCTGTTGGATGCAATCCTTCCTAGAGGCCGACACTAAACTCTGAGGTGGAGGATGCTTTCTTGAGCTAGAACAGAGTGGGTTTCTAACAACATGCAGCAAGAATTAAGTCAAAGAAATCTCTACATAGAGGAGAAACACTACTACCACCGCCCCAGCCCTATTCAAACCTTACCTTCTGGGAAGAGTTAATTCATCTAGAAGACGGGATTTCAACATACTTTAATGGGACCATTAAAACTCAGTCTTCTTAACACTGAAATGGATTTGCTGATCTCTAATTTCCATTATTCACCAAAGATCCCACCTACACCTAAATTCTGAAAATAGTTTGATAATGTTGACGTTCCTGGAACTAAATGACGACCTTGGGATCCACATTATTATTTTCTTCCTCTTAATTGTCTGCCCTAAATAACAAGTCCTGGCTTAGTTTTCCCCAAGGGCAACTGTCAAAGAAATACTCTTTCAACACCCATGACTGCATAAAAATTGAGAATATGCTGCCAATTCTAGGCTAGAGAGAAGAATTTAATCTGCATGAAGAGCTCCAACAAGGTGTCAAAGTTTCAAGTTCCCCATTGACATGAAGCAGTATTTGTAATGCAAATTTCCTACAGCATTCTCAGAAAATACTAGCTTTTCTCTATCATAGAATTCCCATTTCCAAAAAAAAAAAAAAAAAAGTCCCCAAGACAAAAAAATTTAAAGAAATTAGGACTAAGGTCCTTACTTAATACTTTTAAGTTAATTGGTAACTCACAGAAGTGGGGGCCTCAAACAGTATCACTGATGTGGATCTTACAGGAGGGAAGGTTGACCACCCGAAAGAATTGTCAGCAGTCAAGTGGTCTGCCTCCTCTTCTGCCATCTAATTGCCATATAGAAAACAGGTTTGCTTCTCAACTATTCATTCACCTTTCTACTGGTAGGTTTAAACAAGGGCCCTACCTGGCCACCAGAATAGGAATGGCATCATTATTCCGGGCTGCATTGGCCTTGTTTACATCAGTGTGCCTCAGCCTCTCAGTCTTTCTCATTCTACACCCCCCCCCCATTGTTTAGATAAAGAGAAACCAAAGGAATGAAGAAAATTTTAATACGTTAGCAGGTTTTGAGCCTCTACTAATTTTTGGCAGACTCAGTTTCTCTATGGAAAGAAAAATAGTCATTTTAATTATCTGTTCTGTAATGACCTTCCAGGACTTCCATCCAATGAAATACCAGTGGAAGCTCACAGCCTCCCCATGGAGAGTCAGAACCAGAGATGAAATGAACCAGAAATGGACTCTGCAGGGTCAGCAGAGCCAAAGTGGCCTTACCCTCATGTGTTTTTCCACAGGGACCTGGTGTGACACCCTGAATCAGAGATAATGACTTGACCAGTAACCCCAGGAGAAATGGCTCCTCCTACTAGGTAGGGTCCTTGAAGGAGGAATGACACAGGGTGTCCACCCCTGGATGGCATACCTGCCTGTTGGGTGGCAGATGCAAGAGATGTGAGGTTTGGAGAGAATAACTGAGCCCAAGCAGGTAGGATGGAGCTAATAAATACCTAAATTCAGAGAAGCCTGCGGATGGCATGAGTCCAAGTAATTAAGAGAAGGTTTTGTAGAGGAGGAGAAGAGAAATACCTTTCAGGATGGGGTGCACTTAGCCGGCAGAAGACAGGTTATCATCCAGGGCTTGGGAAGAGGTACACAAACAGTTCCTCTGGTTTCTGCTTTCAGGAGAATACAGCATCAAGGAGAACTCACAGGATTCGAACCCAGGGACACTTTTAGCATACTGGCTCTCTTAAAATGCCCTCACCATTTCCTGCTTCTAAGAAGTACAGGATAACCAGCCTCTGGATCCATAGCGAATGCGTTTGTAAAATGGAAGACAGATCCAAACTAGATCCCATGTTGTTGGGATAAAGTAAGATTGCATATGAACACAGTGCAAGGCCGACTTTCAGGCAGTGCTTGTTGATGCTGTTATGCTAATTAACTTCTAGACTTAACTGTATCATCTGAGAGACATGGAGATTTAACCTGAAGACCTCCAAAGCTCCCCAGCTCCAAAGGTCCACACTCCCAAGCATTACTCCAAGGCCCCTGTGGGTATGCAGTGTGAAATGACTGGCACTAGGGGGCGCGCTTCTATTAGGTGTTTCTTCCTGCAATCCTGGGCTTCCCAGATATAACTACAAATCTGCCTTAATAATATACAATGCTATATAAATCAAAACCCTATAAAAATCAAATATACTTTTGGAAATTATTTAAAATAAAAACCATATACCAAGGGGAATAGGAAAGGAAGAGAAGGAAAGAGGCGACACTGGGAACTGAAAGAAAATTAAATTCCACACGTGTATGATTATGTCATGTGGTCAAATGAACCAACTATTATGTATAACTATAATGCACTAACAAAAGCATTAAAATCACTCTAACATATTAATACTGTATTTCTAATATTTTAACACTTTTAGGATTGTAACTCTTAATATCCTCAACTTACTAATCATTGAGAATCATTGTGTTGGAAATCTTAAGCCACTGCTACCCTAATCCCTGCCCTCTACTTCCTTAAGCCTTCCTTTTAACTAGTTGTGGGTATAGACCTGGCCCCAGTGTTTGTCAGTGCTCCATAAGTGATTTTTTTGCATAACCAGTGATATCAAGTGCTGGTCAATGCTCAAACCATTAAGGAACAGCTGTGCTCAGGTAAGGCTGGGATCCAGCCAGGTTCTGGTTTCTGTAGCAGCACCTGCCTCTAAAACCAAAAGCCAACACAAACCTCCATCCCCAATTTCCTACATCCTGAGAACTATCTTTCACTCTAATAAGAGAGAGAACTGGGGATGAGGACCTACAGGGGGCCCTGGTCCTATTCAGCATAGCCTGCCCTGCCCTGCCCTGCCCTTGAAAACTCCAAATTGCTAGAAATGGTTCCCATGCATCTCCGTGTTTCCAGTTACACAGCTGCATGTTTTGATAGATACAGTTTCAAATTTGATTTTAAACTCTTAAATATTTTGTTACAATTCTGACATCATATAATAATGTTTACAAGGCAATCATTTAGTTTCTTAGAGGACTTTATGGCTACTATAGATTTGTACAATGGGACTTTCTAAAACTGAAGATCCAATATAGCCATCATTTGCCTGCCACTTAAATCTAAATTTTTTGTATGATAAGCTTGCTCAATGTGTTCTTAATAATGTTATTTTGTATATTTTATGACCTAGAACAATACCGATAGACATTATCAAAAAAGGGGAAAGCCTCCTATTGTGACCATATTCAATTATCTCTCAGATCTAAAGTTTAGATGTTCAAAAAAGAAAAAATGAAATCTCCTTTAAAGAAGAAAAACAATGATCAAAATTTGTGATGATGTATACCACTCTTACTTGCTTTCCAAATAACTGAAATATATTTGAATACATTAAAAGGTACAGATTCATTTAAGGATACAGTTAAAAATCACATCAGATACATGCTACAGCACGGATGAACCTTGAAGAAACATTATGCCAAGTGGAAATGAGCCAGATGCAAAAGGCAAATACTGAATGGTAGCACTTATACAAAGTATCTAGAACGGGCAACTTCAGAGATGGAAGAGGGGTTGAGGGGGAGAGAGACTAGGGAGTGATTGCCTTGAAGCAGACCAGAGACCCGCACCCAGAAAACCCCCACCAAATGTGCAACATGAAAGTTCCTCTTCTTGTGAGACCCAGGACATCATTTGGTGATCCCGATGGGACTCGAACTCACAAACCCCAGCTTAGGAGGCCAGTGCCAGGTTTATTGGATATAGCGAGTTCAGAGGAAGAATGTGTTAGGCAAAAGCCCTTCTGAACTGGCTGCCATCAATAAACCTGCTTCCTAATTCCTCAGGTGTTCAGCTTCTTCGGTCCTACATCAGTCTACTGTGTACAGAACCTGAGGTGATGAAAGTTTTGGAAATAGTGGTGACGGTGGTGCAGGTAACTAATACCATTGAATTATACCGTTTAAAATGGTTGAAATGGTTTAATGATGTATATATTTTACCACAATAAAAAAAAATAAAAATCCTATCAAAAATACACCTCAGCTAAAAACAAATGGCCTAAGGCCTACCACAGAAATTGTAACAGCAAGACAGACAAGATCTCCAGATGCAGGTGGCCTGACTTTCTGACCTGGAAATGTGCACTAACAGTTTGGGGGTGTCACCTTGTGTGCAAATATAATCTGAGCCCTGTGCAGCCCTTGTAGACCGACCCAAGCAATAAGGCCATGCGTTCAAGGCTGCTCGCCAACACCCATCCTGTCTCTTTGGCCAATGCAGTAGATTCCATTTGTTTAATAGCTATTTCCTAGTAGCTGTAATTACATCCTCATTAGACATGAATTGTTTTGCCATCCTGATAGTCATTACTGGCTGTCAATGATTTTTTTTTTTATTTCTATAAATATAGAAGCATTTCTCATGTCATCACTACTGAAACTAAATACTGTAGAACACAAATTTCCTATAGGAGCAAGAAATAACTGGTTCTTGGGAGCAAAAACAGAATATTACAAGGGTTCATGGTCTTCACAGGAGCATAGTACTTAAACAGGTATACAGTATATGGGCAAAATTCGAATTTCATGGGGACAGAGGGTACGGGGTAATTAAGGAAAAAAAAGCTGCCTAGAGGTAGATGATAATGGAAATAAGTTGACAAATACTGCCTTAAGCCCTATTATTAGTTTTCTTCAACTGAAGGACAAAAAACACACACACACACACACACACAGAACAACTTCAAAAAAAGTTCTAACTGAAAATTTTTAAAAAGCTTCGCTGTAGGCCTCTCTTCAATCTTTTTAGCACAGCATGCATCTATCTGTGAGTAGTATTGCCCTCCATTTGGCTCAAACTCTTAGCATTTAAGATCACCATACACACTCACTCATGCAAACAGTCTCAGCGTTTGTTCCGCTCCAGGCACTCTGATAGGCCCATTTGGCAGGAACTACATTGGCCAAATGCACAGAACACTGCAGCAGTCAGGAGTGGAGACTGACTGGACCCCTGTGCTCCATGACGGGCCTGAGGGAAGAAGTGGGAGGTGGGCCAGGGACGTGTTGCAAGCCTGGACTCTCAAGTCAAAGAAACTCAGGGTTGTGGCCACCTGGCATTGTCTCTACTGAACAAGTAACTGTGTGCATATGGCTTGACCTCTGGGGCCTCAGATTCCTCCTCAGAGGAAAAAACAAATAAGCTAACATGGAAATTTCTTAAGGAGCTGCTTTGAGAATCAAATTTTATATATATATGTATAGATGTATATATATGGATATGTGTATATATGTGTCTCATGAACGTTCAAGCAATCATGGGTAATGCCTCACCAAGTGAACTAATGTACAGCTAACAAGTGCACAGTTCCCTGTCATTAAAGGCACTTTCTTCACCTTGTTTCCAGCTGTGGCTACTGTGTACCAACACCCTCAACAACCCTTATTTCAGAACCCTGCAACCATCTTTCGAACAAGCCCTGACTTCAAGGTGAGCTTTGGGCTCTTGTCCAGCCTAAAATACCTTCAAATAGAAAGGAGCAATAGCAGCAGAGTTCCTAAGTGAAGAGTGTGAGCAATGTGCATTCCCCTTATGCTAATCCATCTAGCCAAGATGAGGCACACTCACTCTGGGTTCCCAAATGGAATGCGTCACTGGAATGGGTCACTTCCCCAAAACTCAGAGTAGCAAGGTGGTAAAGAAGTCTACAGTCCGTGGAGTGCAATTTCAGGTTGCCTAGAAGTACTGAGCATACTTTGAAAAATATTCCTTTCCCCAGCTTGTGCACATGCCCTAAAGAGAGGCAAGGCTCCAGGGTGCATCCCCCTGGGCGGTCAACACGCATGGTTCATGCTGTGGGACGGCACGCTAGCAAACCTTACACCTCTAAGTCCTTCCTTCCCACACACTAGGTCTGGGAACGGGCTCTAGCCATGAGTCCTCATGGTCTTGTATTTTTATGATCTGTGAAAGGAATGTATTTTAACAGCAATCACTTAAGGGTATGATCTCTGGCCACGCTGATTCCTCTCCATCATGTCCTCTTGGGTAAGGATAAAACAGGGAAGATAATCAAAACACATGTATCCTCAGGGAGCTCAGGCCTGATACAGGGAGTAAAAAGGACTGTGTCTTTGATTTAAAATGTGTATTGTGCCCAGGTAAGGTGCTAAAATATAGTACAGAGGAACTTTGGGGTTCAAGTATTGCTAGGGGCTATAAGTAAATGGTACATAATTAGTAAGCAATAACCACATGCCAGAGGCAGCTTATTAGGAAGGAGACAAGGGTGAAGTCAGGAGAACTATTTTAACAGCTTCCTTCCTGGTGGAGGAGGGACAGATGTCACAGCATGTGCTGCCACTCATCTTACTCTCCTTCCTCCTCCTGCTGAGCCAGGAGCTGCTGTAGCAGAGTAAGGGATCCTCAGAGGACAAAGAGCATGGTTGGGTAGTGAGTTGGTAGTGGCCCTACAATAGATAGCAAGGTGACTGAAGGCTGGAGGTCTTTGAAACCAGACTTTCCAACATCACCTGGCCTTGAAAATCCAAACAAGTTTTTGCAGAGTCCTCCTCCAAGAACTCATGGAGGAGTGTTAGAAAGTGACCAAAAAAAAAAAAAAAAAAAAAAAGGTGATGATGGACTGTGGTCTAAGGAGATCAGAAGAGAGAAGACAGCCTTTAACAATAGGTGAAGACCCAGTTGGTTGTAGCCAGGTGATTCTTCCCATCATGTGAAAACGCTGGTCACTGAAGGACAGCCTTTACAAAGAAAACAGAACTGGCAGCTGAGCAGAGCACAGGGCACTGAACATGAACGTGGGCACTGGCAGGAAGCACTACTGCTCAACAGTGATGTAGCTGAGAGGAATTCAGCCCAAGGTGGGCCCAACAGGCAAATTCCAAGGGTCTCACCATGCAGTGACTTTCTGCATCAGCAATCATTTAGGAATGGTGCCAAAATATACGCTGAAGTTCTAAAGACTCCTAATGCTGGGTAACTAAGACATAGTTATACAGATAAATCAGGAAGGTTCCAGATTCTCAATGAAGTTTCAGTTGATCTAATTAATAGTGCAATTTACGGTGCTTTTAAAAATTATATGGGAAAAAATTAGTATCTACCTGGAGATACAAAGCAAGCCTCCTTCCAGGGAACAGGTAATACCAGAGAGGTTACGAAATCTCCATAAAACATAATTATCGACCCCAAAGCCTACAGATTTTCTCATACCTACATACTCTAACCTAGAGAAATGCACACATGCACAGATACACAAGAATTTTTATAGCATGTTTTTACAATAAAACATTAAGGCGATCTAACTCCATCAGAAGGAGAATGAATCATGAAACTATGTACATCCAGAAATGCCACACTTCAACAATAACATACAAGGATGTCTTCCAAATATAATACTGAGCGACACTATCATGTCACAGAAAATATGTGTAATTCATTTAATAAATGTTTGCAAGCATAAAAACAGTACTACATAGGGCCTAGAGATTAATATATGCAGTGGTCTGCACAGCAGTAATTAATGGAGGGAAGGGTAAGGTAACTTCAAATTGCTGCATGAAGGACCTTTAACTACATTGTTAACACTGATTTTTTAAGGTCAATGGTATGTTCACATGTATTTTTTTTTAACATTCTTTTGTATGCTTTTAATATTTTGTAACAGTTTAAAATGGATGATCAAACTAACTCCAAGTTGATGGATTCTCAATGCAGTGATTAAAAACATTCTTCGGATGAGGAGGAAATACGCAATTCTATTTCCCTGATATGCTGCATGCATCATTTGTGTACAGTCATCCCTTGGTATCTGTAGGGATGGCTTCAAGGACCTTCCTGCAGATACCAAAATGCACCAAGGCTCAGAGTCCCTTCAAAAAAGGGTACAGTATTTGCATATAATCTATATACATCCTATATGTATATACATATACTTAAATCTCTAGATTACTTTGAATGCGTAATACATCGTAGATGGTTATTGTACTATGTTGTTCAGGGAATAAGGACAAGAAAAACACCTGTACATATTCAGTACAGATGCAGTTTTTTCTCTAATACTTTCCATGCACAGTTGGTTGAATCCATGGATGTGGGACCTATGGATCTACAGGGCTGACTGGATTCTGAGTTTATCCATATGAATGTATAATTTTGTGAGATTGTAATTATGATAGATATATTAAAATATTTCACAGCCTAAGAAATTTGGCATTAAATATGAAGCACTGCAACTTTGAAAATCTTAGAAATTATTATATAAACCTGTAACATTTAATTACAGAGGTAGAGTACTAGGTACAAATGTATAATCATTTTGTTGTAGATCACTACACATTGTCAATACATTTTAAATACAAATGGTTGCAAGACTTCTGCGTCTGGCTGAGAGAGCAACGTGGATCAAATTTCTTTTGAAATATACAAAAAGCTAGACTAACTATAACTCATTTTAAGATATTAGACATCAGTTCTGCAGGGCGCCCGGGGAGGCAAAGTGGCTCTTCTGTGAGGTCGACAAGAGCCTGCTCTGTGCACCCTGCTCTGAATCATCTGAACATGCTGTTCACAGCTGTAGCCCAGTGTCATGGCCAGCGGAGGAGTACAGGGACTATGTGGCCTTAAGGAAGGACATGATACAAGATCAATATCAGAGATTGCATGAATTTCTCTTTGAGGAAGAGCAATTTCAACTGGTGACACTAGAAAGAGAAGCACAGCAGATTTTCCAATGACTCAGGGACAGTGAAATCACAATGACCCAACAGAGAATGGCTGAAGGAAATGTACAGAGCTGAGAGAGATGTGCCACAAGCCTGACAAGGAGTTGCTCCAGGACACAGGAGATGTATTTGAAAGGATCAGTTGGTGCCGAGGCAGAAGCCTCAGCCAGTGAACCCTGAGCTCTCTCTATTGCACATCACTGGAATCCCAGACATGCTGAAAAAGTTCAGAGTAACTAATGGAATGATTCAAGTATGGGCCAATCGCTGTATGAGTCTTTCTGATGATGTTAGAAATAGGATACTTGGAAATGATGCTGTAAATGAAGAGCCTCAGAGAGTGAAGAGTTACGTTGAATGGGGCGTTCAGGGCTTTACCTCTGGTAAGGACTATGGGAGGTGGATGTGGCAAACACCTCCAACTGGATTCTTGGTGTCTGTGAAGATTTCATGACAAGTGACAGTTTTGATTATGAGAAAGCATTTCTCCTATTTTTCTTGAAGAGGCACAACCACTGTAGTCTCTCTACCAACTCCCCACCCTTAACTCATTATGTGCAAAGTCCTGTGCATCGGGTTGGGGTATTTCTGGACTATGACAGTGCAACTGTGAGCTTCTATGATGTTTCCCGAGGTTCCCTCATACACAGTTTCTTTTCTTCCTCCTTCAACTCCCCTCTGAAGCTTTTTCTTTGGTTCTCCATAAAATTTGAGGTTTTCCATGGCATGATGTCACATGCCTATAATCATAGCTACACAGGAAGATGAGGCAGGACGACCACAAGATCTGAGGCAAAAATGGGCATTTTAAACAGAGTTTCAAAGGGGAGAGTGGGGAGGATTTCGCCCAGTAGTAGAGCATGTGTGAGGCTCTGGCTTAATTCCACAGTACTTAAAATAGAAGGAGAAGGAAAAGGAGAAAATAAAGGAAAAAAAAGAAAATAAGAAAGAAAGAAAATGAGAATTTATTGGTGAACACTCATATCTGGAGAAACAGTGTTCTTGGGATCTTCTCATGTCATGTTATAAGTCCACACATGATGTCTGTGGGCCTGTTTTAACTTAAGAAAGTATAATCACTTTATAGTCATGAAATGTAATAACCACATAAATTTATAAGTTTGTTTATTAAATTTTATTTTAATAAATTGTTGTCAAACCACCACAAAAAAAAAAAAAGATATTAGACATCAAGCAACACAGATATGCTATTTCAGAAAGTTGGAAAACCAAGGAGGTAAGTTCTCAACTGGCCCAGCTTACTGCCTTGAGAAGATTCTATGTCATAACACAGAGAAGGGGAAGCCTGAAAGGTTCATCAGACTTTCCAGGTTAGAAGACCTAGGGGAGCAAACCAGATGGACTTCACCAGACAAAAATGAGAGAAATGTCCAAGAAAAGAACCTGGGAATCAACTGAGTGTCTCCCGTGGGTATTTACCAGAGTTCCTGAGGACAGCAATAGAATATCCAAAAGGAATGGAACGTAAGTTACCAGTATACATACATGAGTACTCCCACCAGCCAGACTAGGAAATCTCTTGGGGCACTGGGTAGACCATTCAGAGAAAGATCTTGTTTTATCCACAAGAAGTCATGAGCACTGGACTAAATATAGTTTCTCTGGTTCTATCTAACAATTCTTAAAAGCAATATGCAAAACAAACTGTTTCCATACATAACTGTGTCCTGGAAAAAAAACTGACAAATATTTACAAGAATACAAAAACATCTGTGTGCAACCAGTGCAAGTTACAGTGTGTGGAAAAATAACTAGGCATTCAAAGCAAGAAAATAAGACTCTAGAGAAATAGCAATTAAAATTGATATTAGAGTATCAGACAAGAACCTTTAAAAATTCCTTATAATAGTATCCCATATGTTCAAAAAGTTAGATAGGTATACGAGAGATATTAACTATCCAAATTGAACTTCTAAACGCAAAGCTCAATTTTCAAGATGAAAATTACAGTGGATAGGATGAATAGCAGATTAAACGATGAAAGAAAAGACTTATAAACTTGAGAACTTAATAATGCAAATTATCCAGAATAAATCATGGGGCGGGAAATAATTTAAAAATAAACCAAGCATTGGTGAGCTGTGGTATGTATTTGCTATTGGAGTCCCTGAGGGAGAGAAGATGGACAAGATGACAATTGTCTGAGGAAATGACAACTAAATATTTTTAAATTGAATGAAAACTGTAAGCCAACAGATCTAAGATACTCAAGCCATAAGCACAAGAAACATGAAGAAAACCACATCAATTCAGACCATAATCAAATTGATCAAAACCACTGATAAAGAGAAAAAAACAAAAATAGACACATGTACAGGGAAGATAAAACTGACAGATTTCTTGCTGGAAACAATGTGAGTGAGAGGACAATGGAACAATATATTGAAAGCACTGATAAAGTCTGCCACCTTAGGATCTTACACCCCATGAAAATATATTTGAAGCCACGCAGTGGCACACATCTGTAATCCCAGCACTTTGTGAGGCTTAGACAGAAGAATCACAAGTTGAAAGCCAGCCTCAGCAACAGCAAGGTGCTAAGCAACTCAGTGAGATCCTGTCTCTACATAAAACACAAAATAGGGCTGAGGATGTGGCTCAGTTGTGGAGTACCTCTGAGTTCAATCTCCAGTACCCAAAAAAAAAAAAAAAAAAAAAAAAAAAAAAAAAAAAAAAAAAAAAAAAAAAAAAAAAAAAAAACCACACACACATTTAAAAAACAAAGGATTTATCAGACATGCAAAGGTGAAATAACTAACCAACAGCAGACCTACACTACAAAAAAGTCCTTCAGGCATAAGGGAAATCATGCCAAATGTTAACCTGCATCTATAAAAAGGAATAAAGAGCATTGAAAAAGGTAACTGATAATAAATATTATTTTATAATTATTATTTAAAGCTCCTTAAAAATATAACAGACTGCTTACACATAACAAATGGTGTATAGAATTTACCACATACATAAAAGTAAAAGGTATGACAACAGTATTGAATGATTTTTATACTGTCTACTTAGTGGTTTAATATCACTTAAAGTCTGTGATGAGTTAAAAATATACACTACTACCCCTAATGCAATGGTGTCCATCACAAGGAACTTTAGCAAAAAAAAAAGAAAAAAATCCTAAATAAACTCAAATAATTCTAAAAGTACAAAATGGGGAAAATGCAATAGAGTTGCAGGTGAGATAGACAAATAACAAAATAAGTTCCAGCCTAATCATATCAATAGTCACATTAAATCTAAAGGATCTATATACACCATTTTAGAGAATGATTGGGTGAAAAAGACCTTAGATGACTCCTATAGAGTAAACTTCTATGTGTGAGGGCAACAGTAAGCTACAAGTAAAAAAATGAAAATGAATACACCATGCTAATCCAAAGAAAGTAGTACTGAATGTATTAATATCATGCAAATGAATTTCAGAGAAAAGAATATTGCCAGAGATGAAAAAAATGCCTTCCTAACACTAAAAAGGTCAATTTGTGAAGAGAAAATAAGTATCTGAAGTATGTGAAGCAAAACTGATAAAAACCCTACAATTATAGTTGAAAACTTCAACAGTACTCTCACAGGAATCTATAAAATCAGACAGAAAATCAGTAAGTATTTAGAAGACTGGATAAAATATCCACCAACTTAACTTATTTGACATTTATAGACTCTTCCACACAACAACAGATTGTACATTCTGCTCAAGTACCCATGAACCGAGCAGATTGGGACCCATAAAATGTCAATAAAATTTGTACAAGGATTCCAGTTGTACAAGGCATGTTCTCCAAGAACAGTGGAATTAACTTAGAAACAAATAACAGAAGGATTTCTGCCAAATCTTCAAATATTTTTATAATAAATAACATGCTTCTAAATAACCCAGGGTTAAACAAAAAAGCAAAAGGGAAATTACAAAGTATTCTGAAAACACAGTACATCAAAATATATGGGATACTGGTAAAGAGCAGTACAGAGGGAAACTTAAAGCCCTAAAAGTCTGAATTATAAACAATAAAGGTTTCAAATCAATGATAGAAGTTTCCACCTTAAAATGGAAAAAAAGCAAGTTAAATCCACAGAAAACGGGAAAGGTAATAAGATCAAAGAAGAAATTGATGAAATAAAGGAAATTTTTTAACAATCTGGTTCTTCGAAAAGATCAATAAAATTGGTACACCTGTATCTAGAATGATCAGAAAAGAAAGACAAATGGCCAAAACCAGGTTGATAACACTATAGATTATGCATACGTAAGTATAAGAAATACCAACTTTATGCCAAAATATTCAACAACTTACATGAAAGAGACAAATTCCTTAGAAAGTCTAATAAAGTCTCACTCAAGAACAGTAGATAACCTAAATGACCTAATAATTATTGAAGAAATAAAATTTGTACTTAAATGTTTCCCAGAATGGCTTCCCCAGGCCAAGATGACTGCCTTTGCTATAAATTCCAAACAGTTAAGTTTGAAATGATGCCAATCCTACACAAACTCTTTCAGATAACTGAAGAGGAACAAATAATTCCCAGTTCATCCAATGAGACCAGAATCACCGTAACAAAACCAAATGCATTAAAGAAAAATAGAGCAACATCTCTCATACACAAAGATGGAACAATTTAAAAATTAGTAAACCAAATCCAACAATGTATTAGAATACATCACGATCGAGTACATTTTGTCCCATTTTAACAATTTTTAGATTATATCAAAGTATGGCTTGAGAAAAATTAATTTAACAAAATCTAACATGGAAAAGATGGAAACTTCAACTTGATGAAGATCATCAAGAAAAAAAAGAAAAAACATCCTATAGAAACACTATATTGAATGGTAAAAGAATATTCCTCTCAAGATAAAGAGCAAGACAAGAATGTCCACTCTAGCATTTCTACCCAACAGTATTTAACATTATAGTCAGTACAACAAGAAATAAAAAGGCATCTAGTTTGGAAAGAAAAAAGTGAAACTGGAATTATTGATATGATCATCTCAGACAATCCTGTGGAAAACTAGTTGAATGATTAAGTTCAACAACATTGCAGGACACAAGATCAATATGTAAAATTCAGTTGCATCTCTAAATGGTGTGAATGAGCAATTAAAATTTAAAAATTTAATACATCAAAACCAAAAAATGCTTAGAGATAAATTACACAAAAGCTATGTAGTCCCTATGGACAGAAAACTACAAAATATTCCTGAGAGAAATTAATGACCTAAGTGAATGGAGAGATCTACCATGTTCTTGGATGAAAAGATAAAATATTTTGAAGATGTCAGTTCTCTCCAAATTTATCTATAGATTTAACACATTCCTAACCAAAACTCCAGCAGGTTTTGTTCCCTGTAGAAATTGATAGACCAAATAAAATTCATATGGAAATTCAAAGGACTAAATATAGATCTTTTGAAAGAGGAAAGAGATGAACAAGCCTAGAAGAGTTGTACTTCCTCACTTCAGGGTTTATTAGAATACAATAATCAATATTAGTATGGCATTATCATCAATATAGTCACATAGACCAATGGAACAGAATACAGTCCCATAATAGATATACAGAGACATCTGATTTGTAACAAAGGTGCTGAGATTTTTCAGTGCAGAAAAGATAGCCTTTTTTTTTTTTTTAAATAAATGGTACTGAAATAGTTCTTTATACTTGGATGAAATAACTTTGATCCAGACTATATGCAAAGACTAATTCAAAATAGATCATACATGAAAGTTTAAAAACTAAAACTACAAACCTTTTAGAAGAAAATACGACAGTATTTTTGTCCAAGTTAGGTAAAGATTTCTTAGCTACCACAGTAATGCATAGTTCAACTGATACATTTAATGTCTTCAAAATGAAAAGTGACCACTCTTCAAAAGACACTGTTAAGAAAATGGAGAGGGGTAACAGAGTGTAGAAAATACTTGAAAATCAGATATAAACGGCTTGTATAAGGAATATTAAAGAAGTCTCAATAAGAAGTCAATAAGAGGAATAGTAAGAAATGTAAATGAAAATATGGGACAGCACAATTAAAAAATGAACAAATATTGCAACCAAGATAAATGGATGGTAAATAAGCACATAAAAAGATTCAATGTCATTAGTCACTAGGTCAATGCAAATTAAAACCTGTGAGGCACAGAACAAGGATGTGATGAACAAACTGGACTCTCACACGCTACTGTGGGAATGTAAAATAGCACATCTTTGGAGATGTTTGGCAGTATTTTAAAGGTTAAATATACACCTACTTTATCATTCAGCCCTTCCCTCTTAGGTTTGTACCACAAAGAAATGAAAGCATATGTCCACACAAACATTTGTACACAAATGTTCACCACAGCTTTATTTTGAACAGTCTAAAACTGGAAATATCAAATATCCATCAGCATGTGAATGGATCAACTGTGGTATAACCATACAATGGAATGCTACGCTTCTGTTAGCTTTCCGTTACTGTGACAAAATACTTGAGCTAATCGACCTAGTAAGGGAAAGGGTTCATTTTGGCTCATGATTTCAGAAGTTTCATTCTATGGTCACTTTATCTTACTGCTCTGGGCCTTTAGTGACACAGTATATCACAACAAGAGCACATGGCAGATAAGGCCTCTTAGCCTTATGGCACTGAGATGTCAATATCTCCTTCAGTGACATTCCTTCAATGACCTAACTTCCTCCCAACAGCCTCTATTTTCTAAAGGTTTCACTACCTCCCAATAGTACCACACCTAGGGAATTAAGCCTTCAACATATGGATCTTTGGAGAGATTCAAGATCCAAATTATAGCATCTTCAACAAAGCTATCAAAGTATGCAATAAGAATTTCCAAAAAAAAAAATTCTGCTGAAAGTTGAACAATGAAAGAACCCTACTATATGATTCAATTTATATAAAATTCTAGAAAACACTCATGTATGGTGTTAGGAAGATAGTGGTAATGGGAAGGCACTGGAGACCAGAGGGCCTATCAGGGAGTATGAGGAAACTTTTTGGGGTGATGAATACATTCACTACCTTGGTTGAGGTGATGATTTTTCCTGTGTACACATGTCAAAATCATGTGAACATTTTATTATAAATTATGCCTCAAAATATTAGTAGTTGTACCGAACATAAAAGGAAATAGTTTGCAAAACTAATGCAACCATTAGTAATACTGTCCCAAGACAATCAGTTCGGAGATTTGTGCCATCTCCCTGGGACATCTTCACATCCCAGAGCTCAACACAATGCCTGGCAAACAGTCAACTTGCAGCTGATGTTTATAGAGTGAACTTTTTTTTTTTTTTTTTTAAACACTGAGCAAATTGAAACTTCATTCCTCTGCCATAATTCTTCTTGTCCTCCCAGGCCTGGGTCAAATCTGCAGGTTTCAGGAAGGAACCTGCCAGGCAGCACCCTCACCTTGACTCCTGCCGGGGCTGACAAGGTGGCTATGGGAGTAAAGGACACAAAACTGAAACTCAGTGGGTGACCAACTCCCACAAGCATTGTTTCCTTTCCGAATTTCCTCCTTTGCCTTCTTCCCCTCCCTGTTTTTTCTCTTTACCCCTTTGTTTTATTGTATTTTGTGTAGATAAGTATGTAAGTTTGGCCGGGTGCGGTGGCGCAAGCCTGTAATCCCAGCACTTAGGGAGGCTGAGACAGGAGAATCGTGAGTTCAAAGCCAGCCTCATCAGTGGCAAGGTGCTAAGCTACTCAGTGAGACCCTGTCTACATAAAACACAAAATAGGGCTAGGGATGTGGCTCAGTGGTTGAGTGCCCCTGAGTTCAATCTCCAGTACCCCCCCCCCAAAAAAGTATATAAGTTCCTTGCCTCTGGTTTTAAAATGAGCTGTTTTAACTGGTGATGAATCTACCTCACAAAAAGAAAACCAAAAGCCTTTCCTACTTCTCATAGTTCTCCTTTGAATCCCAGCTATTGGTAGGATTTGAAATAATGACCCTTGAGGGAGGGAGGGAGGGAGGGACAGACTTTGCACCCAGCAAGTGCATCAGACCTTGAATGGACCAACTGTGGTGCTGCCAGGGGCTTGAGCCTTCCTCAGGGAGACTCTCCCATGCCCTCTATCCCTCAGGATGCCACTCCCTGTACTGTCCCTTTGAGAGCGCAGCCAACTTGCTCCTGCAGGTGAGAGAACTGGGGTGGGGTTAGGGGATGCACACTCTCCTAGGAGATGCCTTAGGGCAGCAATAGAGCAGACTCCTTGCTCATCAGGATCAACTCAGACAAGATGAGTTGACACTTTATCCTGGAGTCCATATTTCATGGGCAATATTGGTTTTAAAGTCACTTCGTGCTTTAGGTTCTGTATGGATTTTCCCATAAGTAGAATAAAAGAATGGCAGATTTGGGGGAGCCGGCCCTTGAGACTCAGAAGCATGGGGTGTTCTGCGTCACTGCTAATCTCCTCAGGCTGCACATGCTGGATCTCTTTACAGCATCCATTCACTATTACACCAGAGAACACCATGTGTGCGCAGTGGGAAAACTGTTGCCCAGCTAATATGCCCATGACCTAATTCCCTGGAGATTCCAAAGTCCAAGTCAAAATCAACTTGCCTCGTCCTGGGACTTTCAGAAGCACTTGCACCATCCCTAATGACTATTCCAGCCTGCGGCTCTCCCTTCCTGGGGCTGGATATGAAAGAACAGCTACTTCCTGGAGCTGCTCATTAATACAACTGCCACTGAGGCCAACAATAGACCAGCATCTGAAAAGCCAATAAGCTCCTGAGAGGCTACACCCTGGGAACAGCACCAAAGCTTCAACCAATTGCGGCAAGCACGTTCCAGGCTGCTGCAAGGTTGCCCAGGTCATTTGTTTTAAATGACATCATAAGTCTGAAGCAACGTGTCAGGAACTTTTGTTACTAAACAGAAAACTGAGCAAATACAAACTGAATGACAGCAGCTAAGGTGTCACTGGGCACCTTAGCCATAAGTCTATCCCAAGGGAGGAAAGTAATCCCCCAGGTGGTGACACTGGAGACAGAGGGTGGTCAGAAGCATCTCAAGATGAGCTGCAGTGGAGCAGCAGCCTCAGGATGAATGGCAGGCTGAACAGAACTGCTTCTTCCAGTACTCCTGTGGAAAAGGGCTGCCCTTACACATGGCTCCCACTCACTTCTCCACAAGGAGAACCCTGCCTTGGCACACCCACAGATCCAGGAAGGATTTCACACTGGTAATATCCAAAGGGCAGCTCCCCATGGAGGGTCCTCTCCAGGAAAAGGGTTATGGGGACCATACTCACAAGAACTCCTTACATACTGCCTGGGTCAGGCTTTCCCATAGCAGTAGGGGTATAAACTTGGCTTTAAACAGCTATTTTTAAAAATATCAGATAGCGTACTTTTTAAAAAGAGAAAGTGATCTGGCAGCTTTTTTACTCAGGTACACATGTCAAAGTAGCTATGTTCACTAGTACTTGATGAGAACCAACCACTGCTCCACCCCATGGCACTCCTTGCTCGGGATGTTCTGCTGAATCGTCTTGAGTTTGAACAGCATCCTCCTGAAGGCAAAGCTTGATCCAGACTAAGGAAAAGGCACTTTACCTGCGCACATCAAAACACAGAGATGCAGAAATGGTTTCCCAAACTTAAAAATTCATCATGATGACCATCTCTTGAACTAACATGTTATCAGCAGGTTGTTAGTTACTCAAGATTCAGAAGATGGCTTCAAATGTCCTAACCTAGTCTCTTTTACATTTTTGGGTGCTCAGTACTCTTCAGCTTCCTCCATTCTTTGGGGAAGCGTCACCTTCCAGAGAGGCTCTCCTTGACCACCCCTTATAAAATAGCATTTGCCCACCTCCCACCCACTGCCCTCTGCTCCACACCCTGTTTTATTTTTCAGCACAGTAGTTATCCCCACCAGTCATTAATTAGATCCTTTTCTGTTCCTTGTCCATCATCTTGGCCAGAATGGAAAATGCCATGAGACAGGACCATGTCTGTCTTGATCAGTAGGGTATGCTCAGGTCCTGGCTCCTCAGACACAAAATCTATTTTTGTTGATCAAAAGCAAAAAGGAGGCAGAAATAAAGGGAAACAGGAGGAGAAAGGAAGCAAAAGAGAGAAGGAGTGGGGAAGAGACAGGGTGAGCATGGGTTAACTGTAAATGCTCAGGCAGGTCGAAGTTTTCATTGCCAGCTGGCCTTGGCACACATGCATAATCCCAGCAACCTGGGAGGCTGAGGCAGGAGGATCACAAGTTTAAGGCCAGCCTCAGCAACTTAGCAAGACCCTGTTTCAAAACCAAAACTAAAAAGATCTGGGGATACGGCTCAGTGATAAAGTGTCTCTGGGTTCAATCCACAGTACGCATCCCCCTTAAAAAGTTTACACTGCTAATTCTAGTATCATTAACAAGTAGACAATCTGTAAGCATCCCCACATGGAGCCCTCATGACAATACCAGGTAGATAGCATCATTAACCTAGTTATAGAAATGTGAAAACTAGAGTTAGGACGTTTATATAATTTTTCTCGGACTGTCATCTGAGAAATCCCAACTTCCAAAGCCAGGCTATTCTTTGTTTACATTTCAAAAGTTAGTACTGCCTGCAAAATCTCTATTTAAAGGTTTCTATCTTGCTGGAAAAGCACCCATTGCTCAGCCAAAAAGAACACCTGGGGAAGATGTTGAGGGAGGAGGAGGACACTTGAGAGGCTTCACCAGAAAGGGGAGCGTGGTCGTCGGCAGCCAAGCCCCGACCTGTCTACTCGTACTCACCTGGGTTGTAGGACTCCTATGAAACACGCCAGCTGCTCCGGCACCCTACCTGTGTCTCCTTTGCTCTTTGCAGGCTGTGGCCACCCTTCTAGCTCACTAAATTTTTTCCACATTCAGAGGCACCATGGGAGCTGGCTGCCGTGACAGCGTCTGCAGCCAACTGACCGCCAGTGACTCAGGTGCCAGGCACCTCACGCTCCGAGCTAACGGGAAACGAGGCTTGATTCATCAGGCCAGAGAATGCCTGGGCTTTGACCCTAACTAATAAAGCATTTACCCACAGACTAGAGGCAATTAGCCAGGAAACAAACAAGAAGTAAAAAGGAAAGTTGACAGGTAGTGAGCTAGCAGCATCTGCATCTCCTCATTAACTACTTGAGTGGGCAGAGGGTAGCTCAACTCTAATGGGAGGAGTCTGACCCTTCCTCTCCACCCTCTACCCAGCATGCTTCTTCCATTGTCTGCTCAGCAGCTCTTTCTCCAAGCCTAACACCTACCTGTTCCAGTAGTCAAGCAAGAGATAATAGATGAAGAGCACATTTGGAGCCACCTAACCTGGGAGTAGTCCAGGAACCTCTCATTCACATGACAAAGAACACCTACTCTGTGCCAGAAGCCCATAAATGAGTTACAGCCATTTTATATGTTTTGTTTGAAGACTTAAGTTGCTGCAGTGATATTCCGTCATCCTTCCTGCCCCACTCCAAAGACAATTCATCTGGGGTTTCAGACAGAGTTCTTAGCTTCCATCACAGAAATAACCAGAAGAGATTAGAAGCATGATCTTTCTCCATGAACACTTTTAAGAAGTGGAACTGTTTTTGAAACACTCAGCATTGGCAATCATACCAAATGGTAATTTAAAGAGTAAAGAGAACAAGTTTGGGGGAAGCAGCACTTGGTCACACATGTCTTTTCCGTAGCATTCACCACAACCTTAGCTTCAGCCAACACAGAGACCTGCTTTTCACCTCCCCCACAATACCACACAGATGGCCGGACACCTGGGGCCAGTTGGGCTTCAAAACCTTTCCAGCATCTGAAACTTCAAGAATGTTCTTTTTTGCTCATCCTAGGTGGATTAACTGATTAAAATTTCTTGGATAAAGGGTCCAACCAGGCTATCAATGAAGACACCATGCAATTTAATTTCTTAATCAGAGATGTCTGTGATAATAGATCTCTCTATTACTGTTTTCCTGAGAAAGGGAACCAAGAATGTATCTACATGTATGTATATATACATATGCATATGTGTGCATAAGACATTTTACATAAAGAATGTGCAAAATTATGTGTGCATATTTAACTTTTTAATGTTTTTTATTTAAGGAATTGGTTCACACAATCATGGAGGCTATCAAATTCAAGATCTACAAGGTGGGCCAGTGGCTCAAGACCCAGTAAAGAGAAGATATAACAATTCAAGTCCAAACACTTTCAGGCTGAAGCCCCAGAAAGGAACTGATATTGCACTTCAAGTCTGAGACATGTTTACAGCAAAATTCCCTCTGGCTCTGGATAGATCATTCTCTTGCTCATCCAACCCCCCAAACTGATTAGATGAGGCCCACCCACATTATGGAAGGCAATCTGCTTACTCAAAGATCACCTACTGACATGATAAAAAAAAAAAAAAAAAAACTTTCAGAATGTTAGACCACATATCTGGGGACACTGACCTGCCAAGTTGACATAAAAATGAATCATATAGAGCTAATGCAATCTTCTCCCCCACTCCTTGCTTTCTGGACTTCTGTACAAAAAAAAAAAACCACTTAAAAAAAAATAGCATGTCTGTTAGCAACACAGTGCTCCTTGCAACTTAGAAACACTCTGAACCACCTCTGACAATTTACAAATTCATTTCCTGAACAAAGTACACAAACCTCAAAAATTCACGGTCTAAATATGTAATCCCCATTCCCCCCTTAGAGAAAACAAGTGTCTAACATGAAAATAGGGGGAAAAAAAGTAAGGCAAAACAAATTTTTTTTCCTTTTAAGCTAGTTTATTTTGAAAACAGAATAGTAATATCTAGCAAAGTTTTTACTTTTAAAAAACATTAGTGTTGAGGCTTTGGGGAGGTGCAAATACTAAGGCTTGAATACAGGAACACTATCACTGAGCTACATCCCTAGCCCTTTTTAATTTGAATGTTGAGAGAGGATCTCACTAAATTGCTTAGGGCCTCCTTAAGTTGCTCAGGCTGGCCTCAAACTTGTGATCTTCCTGCCTCAGCTGCTTGAGTTGCCACCATACCATTTTTTTAACCCCCATTTTTTAAAAAAATTACTAAAAGTAATGAAATTCCTTTATTTCTGAAATTAAGAAATAAGTTTATCAAAAAAAAAAATCTCCATCTCTACCTCTACCCGCTGAAATCCATGGGATGAAAAATTCATTGACCATGGAAATCAAGATGCGTTCAACTTCCTGTTTTGGCTCTAGCTCTGATCTAGTTTGTATAGGACATCTGTCTTTATAAAGACAAGATGGTACTCAGTCTATAAAGAGCTATGGGGAAACCCATTAAAACCATCTTCATTATAAATAGCCCTAACATGGCATGTTGGCCTTTCTAATTCCAGGGTTATGCACTGGGATCCAAATACCCATTTGTAAAAAACTTTGATGTGGGGCTGATGAGGACTGGACCAGCAAGGGTGAACACTTCCTGGGAAGCTTCAGATGTTGGCACAAGTCTCCTACCTCTCCCTCAGGCTAGTTATTAGCAAAGGATATTTCATAAGCATAGAGTATTGTCACCGGAAGGTCTCTATGTACTGAAAAGAAAGGGCATTAACTTCTCAGGATTTCCAAGGGGGATAATCTGGAGATTTAGTTCAATTCAATTCTGAGGTTCAATTCCAATTCTGTCCCATAAAGAGGATGTTAGATTTAATGCCAATTTTAAAAAGGTTGAACTTCAAGAAGTTTTAGCAAAGTTTGGACCTATATCCCCAACCAAGTAACAGCTTCCCTGTTATCCTAATGTCCTGGGGCTCATTCCACGTTTTACTGACCACCAATTCATTTCCCTCTTTGTTTGGAAGGAGTAAACAAACACATAAGTTTATATCTTGTTTCAGATTTTTGACTGCTGAAATTGAAAGCAAAGAAAAAAATAGCAACGTTTCTTTTAATCCATTTGGAAGGTTGCCTTAACAGGAACAGAACTGAATATACTTCCTGTTGGTGAAACAAGCCAGACTGAAGAAGCAAGCTGGGGAAGTAGAGGCCCATGTGGGTGTGAATGAATTAAGTGTGCTCCGGCCCCCTCCATGGGGCCTAGAAACAGGGGCATCAGACACAGTAAACATAGCGCTGGGGACATGGCACTTCCAACTCCTTCCTCACGATATGCCATCTAGTCCAGCAGCCCTTTCCTCACTTTATGTAACTCTCCCATCCCACCCTCTCCCCAACGCCTGTGTACCACTGAGCAAGCGGAGCGTGACCTGGCAGTAAGGGGCTTGCAGATCGCAGCAGTGTCAAATGGCCTTCAGCACCATCGACTTCATCAGGAAGTCCCTCAACAGCACTCTGCATTTGGCACCAAGAACACCCTTCTCAGGTATATCTCCAAACTATCTCCAGTAACCCCAACTTCCAGCCACAAGGCTTCCCGGCATGGAGATCTCTCTTCATGGAGGCATTCAATCTATCAGCCAACTAACCTATACTTTCAGCCATCATAGTTCTGAAGTTGTTTCAAAAAGAAACCTTGAAAGAATCTACACACAGCAGCTCTGCATGCTGACAGATAACATTAACGAGACACCCCTGTGGCCCTGACGCTCCACGTACGACCATAATGGGAAAGTCCCTAGCAACCCTGCCTGACACTTGATGCCAGTGCCACTCCAGTTATGTGTGTCATTAAGGAATCTGCTCTGATGTGTGTGGAAAGCATATTTGTTGAAGCAACATAATGAAAGGGATTGTGATTTAAACACAAGCGACCAGAAGCCAGAGGCAATAGGGAATCCACTGGATGTTGCAGGGCCTTTCCTTGAAGAGTCCAAGGCGTTGCAGGGTAGTGCAGAGAATGCCCCTAAGTTGTGCCCCCCCCACTGCCACATGAGAACCAGGCCTCTCAAGAGCCACTTGTTTTTATTCTCTCCATTCTGGGAGACTTTTTTAAGTGTAACACCCTCAAATCCTACGAGTCATACCCTGGAACTTGCATATACAAGTTCACAACCCCACAAAATACTGCTTGGCTTTAATTTTCTTACAATAGTGTAGATACTATCATGCTAAGGGAAATAAGCCAATCCCCCCAAAACCAAAAGTCAAATGTACTCATATGTGAATGCTAACTTACAATAAAAGGTTGGGAGATAGGGAAAAATAGAAGTACTTTGGAGTAGACAAAGAGAAATGAGAAGGGAGGGGAATGGGAGTAGGGAAGTTAGAGTGAATCAAAGAGTACTTTCCTATGTGCATGTGTGTTCATATGTGGATACGTGACCAGTGTAATTCCACATCATGTACAACCAGAAGAATGGGAAGATGTACTGCACCTATGCATAAGAGGCCAAAATCCATTCTGTTATGTATAAAAAAATTAAAAAATAGATAGAAAAATGGTCCATTTTAGTTTTGTTGCTTGATTCTACCCACCTGGTGTTGGCCTGCTCGTAATTTTCCAGCATCCTTGGGATGCCAATGGAAGCAGCTGTGGAGTCCCATTTCTGCAGGTGCAGTCACCACCCCCACAGCATCCTAAACTGATGTTCACTGAACCTCTGCTCACTCAGATCAATGGAAAAGCCAGGGCCAATCTTCCTCTCTGGACAGTGACAGGGACTTCCTTGTATTGAGCTCCAACCTCATTCTGGACACTTTCCATCCACAGGACCTGGTTTTGACCTCTGGAGCTACACACAGAATAACTGTCTTCTGTATTTCTGAACTCTTCAAATAGTCCAAGTTAGGACATGCCCCCCAGCTCCCTCATCACACCCTAGATTCCAGCTGTTCAGTCTACAAAGCATAGAAAGCAATCATGAGTACTGAGTTAACTCAAAACCCAGTCTCACCATCAGACAGCAGGAAGATCCTGGTGTCCCGTCATTGAACACAGCCAGTATTATTAATGCAGCCCCACACAATTGTGTGTTATTTGTGGGGAAGGGGAGATGAGGAAACAGGAGGTGGGAGGTTTTGGGTTTTGTTTTTTGTCTAAATGATAGCTAAGTGACAAGAGGCCTGTGGGTTTTTCCTTTTTTTAAAAAAAAGAAATACACAAAAATACAAAGGTAGCACAGTGAGATTCCACATGCTCTTCCCCAGTTTCACCCAAGGGTTCCCTCTTGCATGGCTACTGTACAACTTCAAGACCAAGAATTTCACGTTGGTGCAGTGTGCATGGTTAGAGGCACATCATCTCATCCATGTGCAGATTCATGTGGTCACCACCAAGGTCAAATGAATAACTATTACCATCACCCAAAGATCCCCCTCATGTTACTGCCCCATAGGCACATCTCTCTTGTACACCCTTCCCCCACTCTCTAATCCCTGGAAACCCTTGGTTTTCATTTTTATAATACTGTTTGAAGACTGTTATCAAATGGAATCATACAGTATGTGACCTGTTGAAGTTGGTTTTATAAGTCAGCATAGTGCCCCCGAGATCCATCCAGGCCATGTGTGCCAACAGCTCATTCCTTTTCATTACAGAGTAGTATTCCATGGTGTGGATTAACTATAGTGTAACCATTCACCCACTGAAGGACAATTGGTCCATTTTATTGATGTTGCCAAAGTTGCCTGGGTAGAGTTATTTGTACTATTCCTTTTATATCTGCAGGTCTGTAGGGACATCCCTTTTTCATACCTGACAATCATTTGTCTTCTCATTTGTAGTTTTTGCTACAAGTTTTTTTTACTGATATTTTAAAATAACTTATTTCACTGCCTTTACTGTCATTTTTATCACTGTCACTGATTCTTGTTCTTTCTGATTCTAGGTCTTTGCTCTTAAGTTTCTCAAGTTGGGAGCTCCGATTATTCATTTCAGACTTTTCTTATTTTCTAATATATAGTTCTAAAATTTTCACATCTGCACTCTTGCTGCTTTAATGTGCTATATTTTAATATTTTTAAATTTTCTCTTAAGAATTTGACTTGAGTTTTGGGGAGAGTATTCTTTGGTTTCCAAATCATTACAGATTTTCCTGTTATCTTGTTGACTTCTAGTTTGATTCCATTGAGGTTGGAAAAACACATGCTCTGTATGGTATCAGTTATTTAGTTTGTTGAGGTTTGTTTTATGGCTTTGGTATATATTCCCTGGGCCCTTGAACCTTCTGCTATTGTTGGGTGGAATGTGCTATAAATATTGATTGCATCTTGGTTAATGTATTAGTGACTTCTATATCCTTGTTTTTATTTGTGCTTCAATTGTTAAGAGTAGGATACTGAAGTCTCCAGATGTAACTATGGATTTGTCTGTTCCTTTCTTCAGTTCTACCAGTTTCTGCTTAACGTATTTTGCAGCTTGTTTGGGGGCATACACACCCAGAATTGATATGGCTTCTAAAGGACCTGATCCTCTCATTACATAATGTCCTCCTGTCTCTGGTATTTTTCTCTGCCTTGTTTCAAATGCACAGTAGAAAAAGTCCTGACAGTACACGCGGCCTCCTCTGGCTCCATCCCAGCAAGACTATCAGTAAGGGCCCCTCATCACTAGCAGATGAGGGTACGAGTCCTGGTTCCCCATGTGGCTGTTCTCCACGGACTCCTGGCTAAGGGGCTAAGGCAGCCAGCCAGGCACTTATCCACAGACAGGGCTGAGTGGACCAGTTCCTCTCGGAGAACAGCATGGAGAACTGTTAGAGGGTGGCCAAACGTGGTAGTAAAGGACCAAGAGCAATAGTTTTTCCTCAGAGTGACAAGCGGAAACGTTGAGAAGGCAGGAAAAATTAGGGTCTTTTAACAGCAAGTATGAACAAGTTTCTGAGGATATCATAGATCAGAGCCCTTCAGCCTGAAATGAAAGCACAATGGTGGGGTGTCCTGCCTAAAGTGACCACCCAACAAGGAGCTACAGCCTAGAAGCTACACCCGAAACACACACAACTGAATATGGCAGAGAGGGAGAAGGCCAGGGCTGGGTGATTGGGGGGACCATAGTCACATCAGATTTAGTCAGAACATCCAGCTCTATCCCGATTCTCTAAGTTCACTTTTCTCTACTTTTGTTTTTCTTTCCTTTTTGTTATTTCTAGAAACGTTTCCATTTGAAATATTACAGTATTTCAGCTGAACAAAGAGGAAAAAGGACAATATCTTAGGAATATGCACTGGAGCCAAAATTGGTAGCAGAGTCAATGTCCCAACTGGCCACGGGATGCAACAGCTGTCTGTCACCTCTTAGGGCAGGCAGCCTCTGTGCAAAAATGCAGATGGAAGTGTGGGAACAAACCCTTCCCTAGTCATCCCTCCTTTGATACTAGCCAGGATGCTGCTCAGGCCACTCTGCCCCCAGCAGGGAGTCGCTGCACTTGGGGAAGTTTGTCTGGCAGGTGGCTGCAGTGACAGAGGCAAGAGAGGGAAACAAGCACGTGTGCTGGCCACACAGGGCCCAGAGGGAGACAGTGCACAGGGAGAAGGCACAGACAGAGCAGGTGGAGCACAGTAGTGTCAGACGACCCTAAGACACATACATGGGCACCGTGGGGCATGACTTATGTCCCTGTGTCGTAACAGGAAATCACTAAGACTTATTTCCATAATTAAGCAAACAGAGCCATGTTTTAAAATCAAAGTGTTGCAAAGTTTGTAAACACTAAGAGACTATTGAATTCAGATGAAATAGGATTTGCCCAGGACCAGACAGGCAGGTACCTTGACCCATTTGTGGGGAGGAGAATTTTCCAAGCAAGTCATTTGTACACATCAGGGGTTGGCAAACCAGTGTCTATGAGCCAAAGTTGGTTTTTGCACGGCTGCTAAGAATGGCTTTTACAGATAAACATTTGCAGTCAATGTGATGATAGGAAACACTAACTTTGAATCCCAGTTAAGTGAAATGTTATCTTCTCCCCGAATTCCATCCATATCATTAGATCTGAGTTATAAAAGCATTGTACTCAATTATTACTATTAAATTGAGTTTGGTCAGTAAAACAATCTCGTTCATCATTGAGGTACCTACTCAATATTCTCAATTTTCTAAAATATTTATCTTTTGGTCCTTTACAGGAAAATCTGCCAAACTCTGGCATACATAATAGAAACAAACCAGCACAAAGCAAGCCTTTGGGATATTATTAAGTATTGCTAAATCACCTAAATAAAGCATGCTGATACTGTAAAAATTAAGTAAAGCACAATTAAGCAGCACTCAATTTACCTTTGGTAACTAATTCAAAAATAGCAGGCACATTTATATAAACCGTTCTCTGGGTCAGACTTTCCACTGGTTGGAAACGGAGGGTTCCCCACCAAGGGAGTGTTTTCTTTTCAAGTAAGTAAAATAACCTTGGGCCTGATTCAAGAGATTCCGACCAATTGTATCTTCAGTTGTTTACTATCGATGACCTTCAAGTGTTTACAACTCAGATCCACATTTAACCACCCAGCAGCAACTAGCAATGTTGGGAGGTGAAGCCTGGGAGGGCTGGACCCAGGGCAGGGGAGTGCCTTCTGCCAACCACTCAGACACCACATAGGCTTATGCCCCAGGGTCCGCAGACCCATGCTGGTTTTTCCAATTCTGGATGAAGCTGTCAGTGCAGAGCACAAAACTTTCACTGTTAGAGGGTAAAAACCTCTCACATCTCACTTGAGTAGTTGGCCACCCACTGAGCCCCGAGTTCCATCACAGCTCAGTGTCTCTGGAGCACAGTTTTGGTAACAGTGAGTTGGTTTTTTTTTTCTAACCCTGATTTTTTTTTTTTTTAATCTGAAAAGATGGGTTTCCTGAAATGAGATGATGTGGATTTGGAGAGAACAAATGGGCCAAGTTAGTAAAAACAAGAAACACAAGAGGCAGGAAAACATTACAAAGACATCAAAGTGGCCCGGACTGGCCTAGTAGGGTCTCCATGACTCCCTCGGCTCCCGTGGTGGCAAAACTTTGACAGATGTGCCTGAGGGTTTTGAATGGTCTTCAGAAACAACAAATCTACAGAGCGATGTAAAAGCTAAACCTGGTATTTGCACATTAGCACCAGGGAAACAAGCCCTCATCTGCTAGGATGTCTCCAAAACCACAGGGTTCAGTGAGGAGCTACAAAACCAAGGAAAAGAGCCTAGAAGACCAGACAGTTCCCCACACCTGTTGAAGGCTCCCATCTGCAATCACTCAAAGCAATTAATCCAGGCAGTGCTGGACTACACTTCAAAAATTCCACCTGTGACGGTTAATCTCGATTGTCAACTTGAGAGTTGGCCAAGATTAAGAGAACTTGGGGTATGTCTACATGGACGTTTCCAGAGACAATGCGCATGTGAGACTGTAAATTGAGGTGAGGAGATCTGAATGTGGGTGGCACTATCCAAAAGGCTTGAGGGTCCAGAAGGAACAAAAGATGGAAGGAGGTGGAGGAAGCCCCGTGGGGGGTGAGTCAATAAGCTCCTTCACTCCTCCGACATGGACTCTTATCAGCAATTCTCTAGGGAGCTTCCAGGCCTCCAGTCTTGGACTGAGGCAGCATCACTGGTTCCTCTTGTTCTGAGGCTCCAGCTTCATGGACTGAGCAGCTACCGATTCCTCTGGCTCTCTCGCCTGCAGAAGACCTTTGTGGGACTATCCATCTCCTGATTTTGTGAGCCCATCTCAAATTCCTTTTATTATCATCCATGTTTGTGTAAATGTGTATAGATAAAAATATTTATGTATACCAGCCATTTAACCCTACACCAAGAAATACATTATCCCCAGGTTACACATGAGAAAATTGCCTTTGAGGATTTTGAGATCCTATATTCAAACTAGGCTGCACATCTTCCCTAAATGGTTCAACTCCAGCTCAAGTTCAAAGGAACCCCAATGTTTGTTTCCACTGATGAAAGTGTCCCTAGACTCACCACCTACTTCTGTAAGTGCTTCCAGTGTATTTGACTCTTCCCTATGTCGTAGGGACCATGAGCATGTGCCTCCTTGATTGCAGGGACTGCTCAACCTCAGGCTCTCCTCCTGCCTCTCATGGCTTCCCTAGTTTCTCCTTGTGCACCATGCCCACCACGCTGGACTCACCAGCGTGACACCTGTTTCCATTGTAGAGTGTTATACAGTTTCTGTCCACCTTGGCCACAAGGTGACTTCATAGCCTGCGCTTGAGTGGTCACATCTGATGTCCTTCGATCCTAACGACAGAGAAGTCAATGTCTACTAAAACCCAGAGCCCAGGCCAGCAGGGCCCAGAGCAGCCCTCAATGCCTAACTGCCCTGCTTTGTCACCAGGTAACCTTGATGCCTCCCAAACCTGGGGAACTGTTCCAACCTCCCGCCTGAGTTTTCAACTCAGTTATCCTCCTACGCACGGACATGTGCACGTAAAATTCCCATGAGCAGCTCAAATGCCACAAACACACCCCTCAAAATGCTCCCTCTACTGTCCTCTCTGCCTTAGTGACATGAGAGGCACCTTATTATTTAGCTGAAAGTGGGTTTATCACCTGATGCCTTCCCCTCTTTCAGGCCTGTCCCCCACACAGATGCTTTTCTAAGCTCCTGTTCTGAATCCCACTGCTTGGGCTCAGGACCTACCCTTCACTTACCCATCTCCAGAGTCCCAAGGTCTCTCCCCAAACCAAATCTGGACATTGGCCCTCTCCCACCTGGGCCTTTGAATGCTCAACACTTTGCTTTACACAAGAGTTGAAGCGCCTGTAAGGGACATCCAACATGAGTACCATGGGGCCCTGCTTCTCCTCTAGCCACCTCTCCTGCTCTTACCACCCCAGAAGGATGCAGCAAGATTTGGTCTGTCCCTCACCTTTGTGAATTTGTTCCCCTTGTCCCCTGCCTGTCGTGGACAAGACTTGATCCAATTATCACCTCTTTCCCACTTCCCATCCCTTAGCTGGGTTGCTTGGGACCTAAAAAATAACTTTTAGGGATTCTGTTATAACATAACCACATGGTGACAGTGAGGTGGTGGCTGACCTCAGCCAGCCAGTGCGGTGGGTGCTTTACCTCATTTCTTTACCTCTATGCCCAGCACTCAGGAATCCTCAATAAATATTTAGCAACAAATGAATTTCATGCCTATAGTGCTTTTCCTGGAAACTTCTATATCACAGAATTTCTTCAGGCCAGGGATTTTTCAGCTGTGCCACCCTACCCAACCACAGAACCCTGTTCATTTCCTGTTCCAGAGAACCTCCTCATTTAGGTTCCCAGTCTGCCTGAAGCCAGTGCAGCCTTCCTGACCCAGCAGGAGACAGATTAAGGAGCTCAGGCAACAAGACAGTATCTTGAATTCTTTACAACTAAAAACATGTTGCGGGCAGGCTCTCTGGGCCCGGGAGCTGCCCCGCTCTTTCAAGATGGCAACCTGGCTATATGCCAGAAACTTGCAGTAAACAGGTGGACAACTTAAGGAAGTGCACA
>PVHX01005793.1:63148-108324 GCA_004024805.1 Geosciurus inauris
GGCAACGTCACCGTGCATGCTTGGCTCGTGAGCATTGCCTGCTCTGATACACGCCTGTATTCTGCTCATGCTTTCCCCTCGTGCTTGATAATGCTATTCCTGCTTATTGGTTGTAACTCTGCTCGGTAATACTTCCTGCTGTGTGTAAGGTATATAGAAGGAGGCTGGGGGGAGGAACGGGAGAGAACAAAAGAGAACCCAGGAAGGCAAGAAGAGCGCTCAACAAAATAAAGATTGCTTTCTGAGAACGGCGTCATTATTGTCTCCTGCCGGCGGGCGACGATAAAACACAATTGAGCTCCTTGCTTGGCCTAAAATACAATGTTGTTCTTTCTGCCTTATTTTCTCATTTTGCAAAGCCTTCATCCCTCTGGCCATGGGAGCATGTGGGCATCCAAGCTAAGCACGCAAGGTTCCTAGGTAGCTCCAGACAGCAATAGCAACATGGCAGAGAGGCGGTATTCCTAGAGGGCTGTACAAGGACAGGTTCACAGCATTCAAACACCAGCCCACATCCAAGCTCTTGAAAGGCTTGCTTGGGGAAAGGGCAGGGCAGGTCCACATTAGGCCCAAGAGCAGTGGCTACTCAGAATCATGTCCTGACTCCACTGGCTTGAGTTCATATCCCACCCAAGGCGGCACAACACTGCAGAGGACAAAGAGCTTAAGGGCACAGGGGAAGCTTATAAAGCTCTTGCCCCAGGGTAGTGCTGGCAGAATGCTACCATATAAGCAAGACGTCATACTGAGATCAGTGAAACCATCAAACCGAGTAGGCACTACACTAAGGGGGCTTTGAATGACTGAATGAAACAGCTTTCACTTCATCTAAACTTCTGGTTTTAGCAACAGAATCTTTCTCCAAAGAAATCTCAGGTGCAAGCCTGAAATATCACACAGGAAAAAGGCAAAGTTCCTGTGCTGTTTCTGCTTTACAGGGACCCCAGATTTATGGAACAACACAGAAAACCCCTGGCTATCCACACAAAGGTAGTCAGTGAACATGACAGATGATTCTTGGGAAGGTTTTGGTTTTTGGTCTCCCACCAAGAGTGGAGCAGGTGCCAAAAGCCCTGAAGCATTCTCAGTGGGATGGGAAACAAGATCACCCATCAGCCAGGCTGGACACAGGGACCATGACTGCAGCAGTGTTTCCTCTAGCTGTGACGCAATGAGGAGGCCTCAGCTGGTCTCCACTCCTAGGGCCCTGCAAAGCCACTGCAGATGGCCCCCTTCCTGTTCCAGGGAGGGTGGAGTTGAAGGAAAGTGGCTGGAGAAAAAGGCAGACAAAGGCACTAGAGTTTTCCAACATGCAGACCAAGGGTAAGGGCTGAATCATGACAATCATACCTGTGTGTGTCCTGAAACCTACTGAGATGCTGCACACCTCAGTGTACTTGAAATCACAGAGGCTCTCTGATGTTCCAAATTACAGTTATGGAGAAAATACACTAAGGGAAATGATTTGGGGTTGGAAGAAACTTGAGGATCCATGAAGCCACATGATAGTGAAGAGATCTGTGCAGAGGCAGCTGAGCAGAGGACAGGCAGATGGTGCACCTAAGTGGAGCATGAAGCACAGTTTGAAAGAAAACCAAAGTCATACTGCAAAACCATGGTTACCAGAGAGAAAAGAGCACTGCTCACATAGTACATCCACATGGATAGAAGGAAGAGCAACGGTTGCTTGAATGGAGATGGAGGCTGTTTACACATTTCACCATTGGGTCGTCTTTTTGTTAACAAGGTGGAAAACACCCTAGCTGAGGAACATCCACAGCTCAATGTCTAGCTGGGAGACTGAGCAAACATGCAGCCCTCTCGACCTCAGTTTCCTTATGTTTAAAATAAAAAGGTCCAAGTAGGGGGCCTCTAATGAATATTTTAATATCCTTTGTCCATCTGGCCAACCATTGGATTTGACATAGAAATAGCTCAGCCATGGCCACAGAGGCAAGGCCCTTAAGGACCAGTGGAAACAAACCAAGAAGTCTCTTCCCAGCCCAAAGACTCCAGGATCTCAGTCACATGGTCACTTACTCACCACAAGGGCCTTAGGGAAAACAAGACTCAAAGCAAGTCCCAACAACTGAAAAGTAACCATGAATGCAGATTCCTGTGTTCAGAAGTAGCAGTTCTGACTCAGGCTAAAAAACATACAGTATAAGAATCAATATGAATATATCCTTTACCCAGCCACTCCACTCTTAGGTGTGCCCTAGAGAAACTCAGATGCACAAGGAAGCACAACAATGTGCATGCTGCCACTGTCTGCAATCACAAAAACTAGGTATGACCTAAATGTGGACCAAGCATAAAATTGATAAGCAATTGCAATACACTCATATAACAGTTCTATCCAGGAGTAAAAATGGACAAGTGAGGCCACATCATCAGCACTGATGAATCTCATTGTGTCAGCAGCTTTCCCTCACCGTAACAAAATACCTGAGATAACCAACTTTAAAAAGAGGAAAGGCTTATTTTGGCTCACAGTTGTGGAGATTTCAATCTCTTTGTCAGCCTGCTGCCTTTGGGCCGTAGCAACGAAGCACATCATGGTGGAGAGGACATGATGGAGGAAGCTGCTCATTTCATGGCCACTAGGAAGGAAAGAGAGAAGGGAACAAGGGTCCCAACCTCCCCTCTCGAGGCATACTCCTAGTAACTTCCTGTGCCGTGGACTGGGGACCAAGCCTTTAACACAGGTCTTTAGAGAGGATTTAAAAGCTAAACAATAGCCTTATGACCACTTATTCTTTCAATAAGCACTTCACAAATACAAACTTTACTGTGTCAAGGTGCTGTCTTAGCAGGGGGACACTTGATGGAGTAAAAGAGATGAAGCTTCTGCCCCTGTGGAAGTGGAGAGAAAAGCAACCACCACCAGGTAACACATAGCATGATGGAGCAGGGCGGGAAGAAGGCACTACCTGTCAAAGGCCAAATCACAGATTGATAATAATTCTTATTTTAAGCTAACTGGTAAGTGTATAAGGGTTCATATTTATTATTCATTATACCTTTTTCTAAGTTAAGGTGTTTTGAAACAATTTTTATCATAAATATGATTGATAAGGAAAATTATTAGCAGATGAAAATACTAATGTCATCCACATTTATGGTTTCAAGTCTTGTATTCACACCCCTACATGCCCAATGCCACCCACACCCCAGGTTGATCTCTCTCAAGAAGCAGAGGTTCTCAAGGTCAAGAGTGATGCTCCTCAATCCTACCAACCCTAATAGAGCCTGCTGCTACAGCAGTTAGTGGGGAACATTGTTGGAGATGTGGCTTCCAGTGTCGCAAGTCTGTTCCACATCACATGGTGTTTACAGGGTTTAAGCCACCTTATCCTTTTTACAGCTCTAAAACGTGTAAATGAAAAAATTTCCCCAAACCTTATGTATCTTTAGCTTTTATATTGAGAAGAGGACAAAATGCACTTGCTCAACAAGAGAGTAAGTGGCTAAAGTAGACTGCTCCTGAAACTTGATGATGAATCTTGATAGTTCAGATACTGGGAAGAGACCTGGCCATTGCCTTGCAGATAGCTAAACAAAGAGCACTAGAAAAATGTCAAATTCTATCAACCTGATAAGCAATTGGTACTTAAACCCATCTGTCTTTGCTGCCCCACCAGAACCACAGCAGCTTCTATCAACAGGATCTTCACAGTTAAACACTGTGCTGCTTAGCTAAATCTAAAGCACCACCATCCAAAGTTGGCATGAGTATCACCAACAGCTACGTCTATAACACTCCAAGTGAGAAAGCTGCCATCTACCCTCCAGACATCCTTTTTTATAGCACAAGATAGTGAGGTTTGCCTGGGGTCAGAAACCCCTTCTGAGAGCATGAGCTGTAAGCTGTGATGCACAGCATTCTATCCAGGTAATACTGATCCATCATGAGGGGGGCTTAGTGTCTAAGAGCAGGATCATCGGTGATTCAGCACAGCACGTTGGCACAGCAGGTGTGGGAATGGGTAAGGTAATGCTCATCAGTGCAGCTTTCTAAAAGGGCAGAAGCTGTGCAATGAAGTCAGTTTTTCAGTACTCAAAACATTCAAGGTATAATCTGACAAGGCAGCCATGTTCCCTTTTTAATACTCTAAAAACTCTGATAAAGAAAGGTGGTGGCATTTTAGCAGTGCATGTGGTAATGGCTTTGTGTAAAACCTGAGCAAATGAGATCACCCAGTACTCAGAGGACCACAGGAATAAACTTCCAAGGCTATCTGAGGCTAACGGAGAAATCCAGGTACAGACGCAAGACACCAGCTCAGATCCACCCAGGTGAGGGCATTTGTACCCTGGGGGACAAGGGAGAAGCACATTCTGCAATTTCCCTTTGAATCTCTCAGCACTGTGGCTCTTTGCACAGGCAGAAAGTAAGTGAGCAATAGACAGAGTCGGGTCCTGAAAAATACCATGTTTTGTGTTCAGAAAGGCAGAGCACCTTGTTCCCAGCAAACCATTTCAAGAACAGACTGTTTCAGGTTTCCATCATGCAGTATGGCAGCCTGAACAGGACAAATCAATACCACCAAGGAGATCTCTGTCCACACACATGTGGATATGTCATTGGCTACGATCATATTCATGTTGAGTTTTTCCTTCTAGATTGTGATTCCAAGACCCCTCTGTCTTATCCTCATGCCAAGGCTTTTTTTTCCCTGACATCCTCCAAGAAAAAAATCACTCGTTAATTACTTAACCAAAGCATCCACCACTGAAGCACCCACCAGTCACTGAGTGGCAGAGGACAAATACCAGAGGGTGTGGTCCTCAAGGAAGACTCCGACTGTCAGGGAGGACAGGAGCAAATGATTATAAACAGCCTGTGATGTGGGAAGATCACATGCTGGGAGTGTCCTTAGGAAGAGGTCCCCAGAAAAGGTGACACAGGAATGGTAGCACAAAAAGTGGAGAGCGCGCCTATAGTAGGCTGAGGTGGCAGAAAGGTCAACAAGAGCAAGAAGATGGAGTGCATTGAAGATTCTGACCCTGCCACACAACTTGGCCTCGTGTAGACCCAGAGTCGTAGTGGAGGCTGTCCTGCCACAGTGGTGGTTCAAAGATCGTCTCACCCTCACTACACTGCCACGCTGGTGAGCATGCCCATGGCTGCCCTAATGCTGTTGTCAAGTGGTGCTCATGGTGAACCTGTCGCCACTGCATGCAGTATCTCAGACCCAGAAGCTCACACAAACAGTGGGATCAGGCACTCCTCTCTGCCCACCAACCTTATCAGCCACGTGGGGAAGAAATGGCACAAAACCACTTCTCCCTACAGTGTCCTGCGAACAGGTCTGGTTGCCTGGTACCAAGCCATAAGCAAGGGAAGAATTTGTTCTTTTATTAAGAGGCCCCTTAGGGTAAGTGAAAGGGTGCGCTGCTACTGTCCCTCATGACCTGGCAGCTTAGAGGACACAGGAACCTTCTAACTCACTTCTTTAAGAGAACTTATGTTTCTCAGTGCATAGTAAATCAGAAAACCTAATTGAGACAGATGACTCAGATGAGATGCCTCTTCTGTGGTTTAACACGTAGAGCAACAAAAATCTTACTCATAAGTTGGCTTATATGCCTTGCTTATATGCCTCCTCTAGGCGTAGCTCCATAGAGGATCACAGGAGCCACAGGCCTGACTGGTTCCAGGATCTCCCCACCAGGTGCTAGAGAGTGCCGTTGGTTGGCCACTGTCTGTGGAGCCACAGCATCCAGACAGGCTTCATAGAGTATCTGCTTGCCCAACCAGGTGGGGAACCAACAGGGCTTCTTACCAGGTCTAGAAGGCTAATATCTTAACTAAGTTACAAAAGCTTTATCCATTCTTGGTTCCAAGAATCTTTCACATTAGGACTTCAACTGAGGTAGAGAGACTTGGTAATCCACATCGAATTTAAAACCAAAAGTTTCACGTTTTATTTTCAAGCCTGATATTGACTAGAAACCTTTTGCTTTTGCCTACATGAGAATATTTGACTCAAGTACATTTCATGTTTTATGAAATTCCCATGAAACATTATACATTAAGCCGACTGTAAAAAATGAAAATCTGAATTATGAAAAGCAAATATCTTGAACGACTAAGAACTGAATAACTGTTTCCTATGCCTTTGAAATGATGTAGGATTGAACTACTTAAGATTTATCAACTACCTTCGGAAACAATGCTGACGCAAGCAAAGTTGGGATGACTTCAGGATTCTCATCCAAA
Source organism: Geosciurus inauris (assembly GCA_004024805.1). NCBI lineage: Eukaryota > Metazoa > Chordata > Mammalia > Rodentia > Sciuridae > Geosciurus > Geosciurus inauris. The sequence continues at coordinate 69,375 of PVHX01005793.1, forward strand.
ACCTAACTTAGTGCGGTGTTTCTGTGTATATCCATCCTTACTAGATGGCTCCTGTCCTGAGCCACTCACCAAGTTCCTTGTGGTGAGGGGCTTTGGCCAGAGCCCTTCTGCCTCCACCTCCACCGCAGTCTTCTGCACAGGGCGTGTGCAGATGAGCAAATAAGTGAGTGGGGAATGCAGAGAAAGATGAGGTCAGACCACCTCTGCAGAACAGCGCTGCCCCACTGCCTGTCTTCACAGGCAGGAGCACCCAAGAGATCTCTCCCTGAAACAGCCCCATCTTTATACAGCAGCTATGTTTGTGCATGACACTGACAGATTAGTAAATTTTGAATTTTCTTCTGAATTGCCTTCCCCTTTATTTGCTCATGTGTGTGTGTCAGAGAATCCTTTGACGGGTATGGACGTAAGCAACCATTGAGACTCATATGAGCCAGTCTCTTCGCAAGAGGGTCTGCCCAGGTGGTATAAGATCATGCAAGAAGACATACAGAAATGAGAGGAATTCAGCTTTAATGGATGTCATGAAATTGCCCAAAAAGCCAAGGGCAGCACTCTGTGAAGCCTTCACCTACCCCACCACTAAACAAAGCCCTCCATCTCTTCTGAGGTGGCACAGCACTTTGTACTGATTTTACCAAGTCCAGATGGTTTTGTATTTTGATTGTGTGTAACTATATTCATTTTCTAATCTTGTGTAACAAATTGCCACAAACTTAGCTTAAAACAACATGCTTTTATCATTGCACAGTTTCCATGGGGCAGGACGCCAGGCATAGTCTAACTAGGCTTTCTGCTCAGGGTCTCACAAGGATGCAGCTGAGGTGTCAGCTGAGGCTGTGGTCCCCTCTGAGGCTTAAAGCCCTCTTCCAAGCTCATGTGGTTATTGGCAGAATCCATTTCCTTGCAGCTGTACAACTCATGGTGGCTTGCTTCTTCAAGGTCAGAAGACAGTCTGATTTCTGGATCTTCTTTTAAGGGTTCATCTATTAGGCCCATTCTACATAAGATAATCTTGACTCAAAAGATTTGGAACCTTAATGACATCTGCAAATTACCTTTGCTATATAATGTAACCTGATCATGATTCCATGATACTCACAGGTCTGGCCTGCACTCAAGGGGAAAGGATTATGCAGGGTGTACACCCATAGGCGGAACCTTTTGGACCATCTTAGAACTCTGATGGCAGTCTCTAAGCCACTTTCTCTACTACATTCTGGGCTCACTCTCCTTAGCACCTCATTCTGGGTCTTCATCACATGACTTACCATTAGTCTGTGTTGTTCTCTGCTATTCTTTACTGGACCCCCAAGTGACAGACTTATGTAAAGCAATAAAGTAACACACATGGATGAATGACTCCAATCTTTATTGGAAGCCCCAACCACAGAAAAATGGGGAATGTCTGAATTGACAAAAAGCAACAAAACCTAGAATTTAGGGGAGGGTGATGTTTATACAAACTTTCAAAGAAGACCCGGGGAAAGAAAGAGGCTGTAGAAAAACAAGAGGGGCTAGGAAGATGTACACAGGGCAAAAAATATTTGGACCTTGCTGGGAATATAAGTAGATATGAGGGGAGATGGGAAGGAATAAAAGTGAGCATGGTCCCCTACCCCTTTCCTCTAGAGTACCAACTGACTTTTTAGTCACCAATGAGTCCAACCTCCTGGTATTTCTGCAAGCCCTCTTGGTTCCAGTTCTCAGGTTCTGAAGAAGCTGCAAACCCGCTACTGTCCCCTGTGCATCTGGCCTCACCATGCAAATATGAATTCCTGCATAGAAACTACATTCGTCCTACTAACCCTTCAAAATCCTATAGATCAGCATGAACCAAGGGAAATTCTTCTTCTTTTTAAACAATGACCTGGCTAGGCTCTGTTAAATTAAATCAATGGCTTTTTTTGAAGTGACAAGGGGACCGTATGTTTGGTAACAGCCTGGGGATCCTACAGGAACTAAGCATGAAGACGACAGAGGGCCAAACAGCTCTGCTTTCATCACTTCTGCTTCTCATATTTGACTTGGAACCACAGAGCCACACATGGAAAGAATCTAAGAAGTCATCCAGTAGCCCCTGACCCCAAACCTAGCAGCCCTAATAGGTTATCTGGTCTCTGCTGCAGCATTTCCAATCCAATGCAAAGTAGTGGCTCTGTGATTGGAAAACCTCTAATGGCCACACACCTGTTTAAAACCAACTCAACAAAACATTTGGAAAATGCCTCATTCTCTAAAATAACCAAACACCATATACAGTCTTCCTGCCCTCGCTCCCACCTCACGAGCTGTTGACAGACATCACTAACCAACTGTGGCGCTCACTCCTGCTGATGCTGGATGTGGAGTCAGAATCCTCAGACTGCTCCTGAAAGGCACCACTGATCAGTTTATGTTGGCAAGAGAAATAAACTAATTTTCCAACTCTGTTCTTGGAGCTTGCCTTCAGTCAAAACCCACTTTCCCATAACTTCTATTCATTGCTCCTAATCCACCTTTAAAACCAACAATTTTGTCACTTCCTCCCAAAAAAAACAAAACAAAACAAAAAAAAAAAAAACCCCCTTCTTAACTATATCTAAACTCATCTTCCACTTGAACACTTGCAGGCTCAAGCCCAGCCCCAAGAATGGGGTTCCTGGGAAGGAAAAGCGTAGAGCAACAATTCCAGGATAATCTGGGGGCCCAGCAGTGGCAGAAATGCCTCTATAGCTGGGAGGCTATGGAGTACTCTTTTCCCTACATGAACTGGCTCCAGAAGTGGATTAAGGTCAATCTAGCATATGGGTAGCTTTGGGAGAGTTCAGTTTTAAGGAGCTGGGAGAGGTAAAGCAAGCGCAGGGTAACAAGGATACTGAAAACCGAAGCAAATGCAAACCCTATACATATCACAATTCATCATTTATCCTTTAACCCCCATCTCCCTGTTTCATGTCTTACTGAACATGCATGCATAGTTCTTGGTAGAAAGTTTGTACTTACCCACAATCATTCACTGAACACTGAACAAAACCAAGATGTAGCTTCACTCATGGCTCCAGGGACTTCCCTTCTGCTCATTCAATGTTTTCACCCAGTATCTGTTGAATATCTATCAGGTACTAAGGAGCAGGCTGGTGCTGGGGCTGTGTTTGTACAACACTGTTCCTGCCACCAAGGAACTCTTGTTCCATCTGTCTCTGAGGCAGGTAAATAATGCCTCTCCATATAAAATAGAGTATACAATACAGTCCATAACTGCATATATTTTATCTACAGAAAATGACCTTTAAACATTTAAGATATATACCATTCTGTTTTGCTCAACTAGCAAAATTATCAAAAAGAAAATTGAATCATTTGGTATTTTTGGCTAAGAAACAAATCAACTTGGCCATGGTGTTTTAGAAACAAATAGGTAGGCTAAAGCTTCAAATGGACACATTCTGGTGCTGGTAGGCTAAACAACTGGTAGGCTAAAGCTTCAAATGGACACATTCTGGTGCTCTTAAGTTATCAGTACATATCAGCTCCCTCAGATACTGCTGTTCACTTGTTACCCCATTTAGCCAGTTTTTACCACATCCTAGAATATTCCTGGCCTCAAAAATGTTATAGAATTGATATGGAAACTGACAAGCTACAGCCAATATGTTATAAGAAATTAACCAGGGATCCATGGCCCTTGATGTATGTTCAAATATGTATCACCAGTCAGGATAGTGAAAAGACCAGGGTATGCCCAGAGGGCCAATATACTGGGTGAAGGAAGGTCTCCTCGAGAGTGTAACATCTGAACCCTACCTTGGAAGATAATAGAATGAAAAAAATGTGTTATCATTTGGATCTAGAGCATCCCCCAAAAGCTCATGTTTTGAAGGCTTCGTCCCCAATGCAGCAATATCCAGAAATGGGGCTTTAGGGAAGTGATTAGATCATGAGAGAGCTGACCTCATCAGTGGGTTAATTCATTGATAGCTGAATGCACTACTAAGAGGTGGTGGAAACTGTAAGCAGGTGGGACATGGTTAGAGGAAGGTTACTTGGGGTATGCTCTTGGGGACTATCTCATCTCTGGTCCCTTTCTGATACCTGGCTTCTATGAGCTGAGTAGCTTTCCTTTATACACCTTTCAGCCATGATGTTCTACCTCACCTTAGTTCCAAGCCAATGGAGACAGCTGACCATTGACTGAAATCTCCAAAAGCGGTGAGCCAAAATAAATCTTTCCTCTAAGTTATGTCAAATTTCAGTAACAAGAAAAAACTGACTAATACAACATATGAGGCAGGTAAAGAGGAGCAAGAACCTCACAGGCTGCAGGAACAGAACTCTCCCTGGGACAGCATGTAGTCTATAGCAGCTCAGACTGATTTTCAGTGGCCCAGATAGACACACCAGGTCAGGACATAGGAGGCTCTATCCACATGGCAGGGCCAGGGCTTTACCCTGAGGATGAGAAGAGCCACTGAATGATTTGAACTAAGGACCGAGGAAACCAGATCAGCAACATAGAAGGTGAACACATCCAACAGGCACAAAAATGGACCAATGAGTTAGGGGCTGGTAGAAGCAGGTTAGAAAGGAACAAATGGTGTTGTGAACTCAAACCCTTACTGGGAATGAAAAGAGATGAAAGAACTTGGAAAAGATAAGAGGTAAAGGGGTCTAGGAGGCCCCTGGATGGGCTGGATTCAATGTGATGGATGACCGTGGTGTTTGCTAAGGTGATGAACCAAGTTGTCAGGGAGTGACGAGGGTGTTACAATATTGGCTTTAGGTTTGGAAATGTGAACTGTGGATGCAGAGACTCAGGACACCAATGATTCAACAGGTTAGAGTCAGAATAATCTAGGTTGTGGGACATCAGTGGCAGGGAAAGGACAGTACTAGAAGAATGGTGCCATGCCATGCCAGAAAGCTGACCCAGGCCACCAACAGCCCTCCAGATACCAAAATGCAGGAATCTATGAACACACCAACTGCTTTTCCCAGCAAATCTCAGCCAAGAAAATAGTTTAAATTTTGCTTAAAACATTGTGTTCTATCATAAGCCTGGATTTGTAAGTCGAAGCCCTATAAAAGAAGACCACATGTGAGATAAAGTTACAGCCAAGGGAGCAACGCTTATGCTTCAAGGTACACCTAGCCAGCAGTTCCTCGGGAAAAGCCTACCAGTCAAGCAAAGGACGCGGTAGAGACACATCTCCAGTACGAGTAAAGTGGAAAAATTCTTGATGAACACGCAGCAGAGATCTGCTTCTGGAAAATTCCACACTGTGTATAAGAATGGCCAAATAACTCTGCTTTTCTTTCTTCTCATGGCAGGTAAGTAGATAGAGGCTTCTGTAAGAGACTAAAATTCTGGAGATATCTCTGGCCAAGGCAGACAGGAATGGTTCATTCAGCTGAAGCACTCAGAGGCCTGAACGCATGAGCATGCAAAGGATTTTAAAACTAGTCCAATTTTCCAGGGAGGCGATTATATATGAAATGCAGTGACCTTTAAGAAGCATCTAATGAATACAGGAAAGACTCAAGATTAAATCATAACACAAAGTTAAACCTTGCTTGCCATTTCTGTAGGTAAAAACAAGGAGTGTGTCTGCAAGTTCATATGGTTCAGCCTAATGATGTTCCAGGTTGGAGGTAAGGTTTGCCAGGTACATCCAGCTGTGCATTTCTTTATGAAGACTATTCCTGCGCAGTATTTGTCACCATGTAATACTTGCTGCATTCAACAATATTCATAGTCACTTGGTGCTTAAAAGAATTAACACTAGAAACAAAGGATTCCCAAGCATAAACTAAGATTACCTAGAGATGGGCGTCTGCTAATTATAGGAGTACTTTCGGAAGAGAAACACAAAACCATCCTTAATGCTGATGGTGCCTACCTCGAGTCAGAAACTGGCAGCAAATACTACTGTTAAAATGTGGTGCAGCTCAGGGTCACGTTTGGCATGAGCTTCTCTGGTACATGCCTCTCCTGCCTCAAGAAAAAGGGAAACGAAGGGTATCTTCTTCTGTCAAAGGTCAGGACCTGACTCTGCCCTGCCCTTCTTCCTCTGGCAGGTACTCCCCTGACTACCTGCACCACATTCCTGCACACAGTGCTTGTGAGCTGGCAGAATGTTAGGGCATAGACTATGAGCAGTGATAACTCAGACAACTCAGCATTTCTAGAAAAAGTGGCAACACTACAAGGAGGTTTCAAAACACCCTCCTCCAAATTGGCCCAAATAACCAGAGAAGCACAAGTGGAAAAGAGGTCTCAGGGAGGCCTAGAGACTAGGGGTACAATGACTCACACCACTAACAGGTCCACCCAGAGGCACCAGAGACTGCAGCTGGTCCAGAGGGTACAATGAGAATATTATCTAGTACCCTTCCCAGGACACAAAGCTGGTAAGTGCTCAGTACCCCTTGATCTAGGCAGGACAGCCACAAACGATCCCAGTTTAAGTTCGTGTTTTGGCCCTTGGATAGGCTGGAATTAGAAGGACACAAGCATAGGTCTTGGCCAATCTAACTCAGTTTCTCAGGAGGGTGCACGCCTGCTGCAGGGCACACAGGAGAAGCCACTGTGACCCCAGATGGAACCCTAAGACACTGGGGAAGCATTTTCTGTTACCATGCACCCACAGCAGCAGCACCAGAAGGGACTGCTATGTAGGCTGTGGCTTCCCTGGTCTGACAGAACTCCTCAGCATGTGACTGGTTCCACCTGGAGGCCGGATCCCAGGAGACCACTGAGGGCAGACACTCCAGGACATAGAGAAAAGCTGACACCCCAAACAGAAGCTCTGACTACTCCACGAGAAGAGGAAAAAAAAACAAACATGGAGACCACATCCTTAGGCTGTGAATGGCCCGGTCTATCCAGCCTCCCAGGCCCTGTCCTGCAGCTATGAAGCAGGAACCAACAGCAAAGTCTCTGCCAGACATACTACCAGTGTAAGCATGAAAAAGGGAGAGTTTTAAACATAGGCCACGTGCCCCTGGCTCTGGGAGAGTACTCACCTGAGCCTTTTTTGTCTTTGCTGTGTGGTTGCTACAACCAAGGACTCCTGGCCCCAAATCAGAGCACTCCCTGATTGAGGCAAAACAAGCAAAGGTGAGGAGGATGCTTTGGAGGAAAGGACACTCCAAGCTAAATGTATAAAACAAGTAAACAAGGACCCAAAAGAGTCCTTTTGCTTCATCACATGGCAAGTATCAGGCCCAATTCAAAACTGAAAAATAGGAGAAAAAAAAATACAACTGTGGAGGAGAGATGAGACATGAAATTCTGCACCAAAAGAAACAGACACAGCACCACAAAGTTAGATGGGGAACACGTGCTTGAAAAGGATTCATCCCGGGAGTTAGTACATGGAGACAGCAGCTTAGGACACTGGGGAAGACATTCTTTCCAAATTTGACCAGTTTAACAAAATGACAACCAGTATTACAGACTACTTTTTAAAAATGACATTCATCGACAGAAGTGTGTCATAATCACCAGGAAGGACACAGAAGGCAAAGAATGATATCCCCAGGCATCAGGTAAATGAGCAGAAACAGGGGGCACTCGTAGGAAGATAAGTTCACCCAGCCTTTCTGAAAGCAAATATTCAACTCCAAATAAAATGGAAACATGCAGCTCCATCCCTAGGACTTTTGCCTAAATAACTCCCAGAGAACATTATGCCAAGATGGTGTATTCGTCAACACAGCTGCAGTAACACACACCACAGACAGGGAGGCTTAAGCAACAAATTCATTTCCTCACAGTTCCAGAGCTGGGAAACCCAAGATGAAAGTGTCAGCAGGGTTGGTTTCCTCTCCTTGGCTGATAGAGGACTGTCTTCTCCCTATATTCACGTCATCTTCCCTCTGCCCAGGTCTGTACCTTTTTTTTTTTTTTTTTTTTTAAAAGGTGTTGATGGACCTTTATTCTTTATGTAGTGCTCAAAAATCGAACCCAGTGCCTCATACATGCGAGGGGTAACACATTAGGGAGCAGCAGGGACTATGGTAACCAGAGTCCACGTGCACCATGCACAAGGAGCGGCCTCTTCCAACTATATTTGCGGTCATACAGCAATGAGCACTCTGTTGGCTTCAGATTTTAGTTCAAGAAAAGCTTGAAACCCATATTTTTATGTCAAATCTAACTTATGTTTACAATTATTTTTAAACATTTTCAACATACTACGTAGGCCAAAATATACCTGCAGGCCTAATGTGACCCCACGGGCAGTCAATCTGTGCCAGCTGACACGATCCCATGCCGGCAATAGTCCCCCATCACACTGACTCAGCAAAGAGACATCGATCAAGGAAGGACTCTATCCTTGACACTGGCTACCATCCACCAGGAGTTAGTGATGCCACTGGGACACTTGTCCAGGTGTGTCACAGCTAAGGCATGCAGCTGCAGTAATCAACCCTGAAGTCCTGACCAAGAGCAGGAAGCCCTCCCCAAGAGGCAGGAGGATTTCCTCCAAGTCATAGGGTGGGATACAGCTCAGGTTTAAAGGGGGGATAAGGAGAGTCAGATTGGGCTATTTGACAGTAAACAGTAGCTGAAGACCTAACCTTAGTTTAGGAAGTGAGTGGCAATCCTCTCTGGGCTCATTCCCTCACTGTGGGGTCATCTGGTGCCTTCACTGTCGTCTCAACATGCACTTTGCTCTGAAATGCCCAAATACAAACTTTCCATTTATTTTTCTGGGCTGGAGGAAATTGGCTTAATTACCACTGGATCATTCTGTGTCCATCTGTTCTCTAATATCAAATAGCTTTTATACTGTCTATGACATTTCTATTTCTGATGATGTAGATACCAAACATCATCTGACCAGGCATCCTGGTCCTGGTCATCCTCAGAGGATGGCCTAACAGGTATGGCATTTAGAGGTTTTCCCAACAGTGGAATACAGTGGATTTGGCTCCAGTTTCTCAAAAGAAAAAGACTGAACTCCAGATTTTAAAATGTCCTATCTCCCAATTTTTATAAGTTGATACCTCCTGAAAACCTTATTTAATACATAAGGGCAGAAAAAAATCTGCATTTTTCTTCTAGAAGCAAAAATTTGAGCTGAGTTTTAAAATCTTATCCTGCTTTAAAAATAATTGATAATGACAGGTTATCTTCTGGTTAATTGGCACTTTGAGTAGAAGGACACAATCAAATGTCCCCATTCACGACTGCCCATCAGAAGCAGCTTCCGTGAGGTATAGCCAGAAAGGGTAGCTGGGCTTATTGCTTTGAATTATCTTCCTCTTTTCTCCTCCAAAGTGTATCATGGATGTGTAATTTCTGAACATGTAAGATGAGTATATAACTAATCAAAACAAATACAAAAGACACATGTGATACAACATATGAAAGGCAAGCATCTGGGGAAGGGTTGGATCCTGTCTTCATAGTTTCAGCCCTGGGGCCCAATGTAGCACATGCTTCATAACGAAGGCTCAGTCATGTTTGTGGAAAGTTTAAGTTCCCAGGAATACAACACTCTAGGTCGTCCTTCTATAAGAATAACTGAATACAAAATTCCACAGTAGATTTATATTAAACACTGGATATCCTGAAAAACTTTAGATCACTAGCTATACCCATACAAGAATAATAAGTCAGATAAATATTATTCCTCCATGTTGTGCAGTTAAGGCCTCTTCCCGGCAGCCTGCTCACATTTGTGGAGAACACTTGGCGACCCTATAACTCAAACCTATCCTTACCTCTCAAGGATACATGTTCAACTGAAGCAACAAATTCCTGGGCTTTTAGACGGAAAAACAGAGCAAACAGAGGGCTGAGCACAAAAATAAGACAAACCAAAAAAAAGTTTTATAGGCAGATGGGGTGAGCACAGCTCACCACGTACCGTTTTCTTCAAGCCTGCAGGAGACACATGTGGTCACACAGAACAGGTCTCCTGAGGTAACTCCACCAAGGACATGCTTCTCCAAAGTACTTGGTGAACTGACGCACGCTACCATTTGCAATGTTTTTAAGAGGCTGTCTTGACCCAGTTTTGAGAGCCATGGCTAGAGGTCAGTCAGTTCCGCTTCCTTAGCAGCCCATGAAGTCCACATTCCCAACCACAGCCATGTCATAATGTCACAGCCCAGTTCACCATACACCAGTCCTAATCACTCCAGGGACACCCCTCTACCCTTTGCCCACTGTGATTATTCAGACTGGCCAATCCTACTCAGCCTGCTTGCCCTGCCTCATCTGTCCCTTCCCTCAGAAACCACAGTGAAGGTGCTGGCCCACAGTCCCCGCAACCCATCTCAAGACCCACCCGGCCCCTTCCCCACGTGGCCTGAAATATTCTCAGAGAGCTGTGAACAGCCTAATTGTAAAACCCTTTCCAAGTCTGTCTCTTGACCTGCATCTGGCCTCCCTATTTCTCACCCAATGTAATATGGTTGCAGCATGGCTCAGCAGATAGAAGCAATTCAAGGGTTGTTGTCAATTACACATGTCTGGTGGCTATCAGCAGCTGATCACAACCTCAAAAAAAAGTCTGCATGAGAAGTTCTTCAGAGTCACAAAGAGGTGACTCAGCACGTGGATGAGGAAAAATGATAATCTCCCTGTATAAAAACAAAAATGTCACACCAAGAAATCTGTCATTTCCATGCCCCCCAAAATACTTTTACTGGCACACACTTCAACCTGATACATCAAAATGTGCTGATGGTTGGGCACAACACCCTGGTTACTGGAGTCCTCAGACTCAGGACATAGAACAAGCTTGCAGAAGCACCTTCTGGGAAAGCATGACGTCTTGCAGTGACCAGGTGGCAGAAGCACTGATGCACTTTTCAGGTAACATGATGAGCTTTCTGATCTCTGATACATGGCTACTACTGGAAGGTGAGGCTCTGGTGGTGATAATGGAAAAATAGGACCTCATCCCATCTTAGCAATTGCTATCTGCAGTCAGGATCTTGCCTTGCTCACATTTTATATACAGAGAAGCCACAGACGGTTCTCACAGGATCATGTGTGGACCTTCTCATACTTCAACATTCAATAAATTGCATCTAGCACCTACGCACATCAGAACACTGGTGATTAATAGACTGCTGCAAGCATCAGGATCAGCATGTGCAAGGTCGACAGCCGAGCTGAAGCTCCCTGTGCCAACACCATTTTTTGTTACTGGGAAGTACAGTCCACACATTCCATCATCTGGGACCTTGTGCAGCCACTGAGCTTAACCTGCCCACTTATGAAATTCTTTCAGCATCATGAAGACTGGCTGTGGGGAGGCTCTTCCTGCTGCTCTCTAGGAAGGGTTTTCTCTAACTCCTTCTGTGGCAGGGACAGATAATGGTCAGGTCAAATCTAGCCTCTCTGCCTCTTCTGTTGAGTCCAGGAAGCCAAAACTCTTTGCCCACTTCCCTTCTAACTCCAGGTGGTTGTGTGATCCATTTCTAATCTGTGTGACATTGGGTAGAGAGTTCTGACAAAAGGGACCAACTACAGTGACAGGACCAAGTCCCTTGCCCAGACTTGGACAAAGATGAATACAGACACTTATACAGAGGACCACTCTATAGACGTGTACACTTACGCTTTTGATGAGGAACCGAGGAATAAAGAAACCTGTGGGTAGTTACCATGTTACTTCTATAGAGGTGTCTCTGTTGGCGATGCCATTTTTTTGGTGAAGTTAAAATGACTCATGCTTGAACAAAAAGATATACTGTCAGTTTGAACCCACTATTTAGAATGAGACAAATTTTAGGTACATTTCCTGTCACGTGGCTTAATATATGAATGTCCATATTACAAGCAACAAAAATAAACCAGTCGAAGTCCTCATTTCCATGGCTTCCCCTATTCTAGGTTTCGGACGAGCATGAACAGAAATAGGAGGTTGAGAATTCAGGCCTGCCCTCTTTCCACACAGAAAGATAGCTGCCTTTGGATACAACACAACAGGACAGTTTGTGATTAACTGCTCTACCTGTACTACCAGTTTCTATGTAAGTGCTTAGATTATGTGAAGGATAGGGATCATAAAACTCATTAGTAAGGCACCTCCTGTGACAACTTGTCATGGGATTTATATGCCCAGGGAAAGGCAGAAGGTAGTACAAGAAGCCAACCCCCAGCCTCACAGACTCTGCCATGAACATACAACTCAGACTATGAAACTAGAGTCTGATGATACATTTTCTCCCCTGCACAGTATCTATCAAAATACAGGAGAACAATTAACACTGACTAGAAAATCTATGTTAAATGAGCCCTTGGTTTTCCCTTTTGTCTTCTGGAGCAATGGTTTTCCAGGAGTGAAGGAAGGACGGACTCAGCTGGACTGGATGATGCTGAACCTGAGCAGCTGTTGTCAGAGTGAAACCCAACAGTGAAATGACAGTCACTCTGCCTGCTTGACTCAACTAACCACGGGCGGTTGATGTTAAATCATATCTCATGTTTTTCCCCTCACTCAAGAAAAAAGTAAAGGAAGTTTTTGGCTTTCTTTTTTATGTGAACACAAACATGCAGTTTGTGTGATCACAGGCATAGGCTGAGGGGGGCGCACAACCCACAACAGTCTTTAAGTGTCCCAGTGCCTGAGCACAGCCTCTGCTTGGCTGCACCCCAGGGGAAGTGACTGTTAGGCCAAATACTCAGCTACTTTGAGTCTCTTTTTCCCCAAATATAAAATGGAAATATTGAACTATAGGAAATTTCTCCTTTTGCAGGTCCAAGCTATTCAACAGCAAGTTCACAGGGTGCAACCTAATTATTCCTGCCCTATCTACCCAGTTTTTGGTTTTTTTTTATAAAGGATCCAACAAAATTATCTAATGAAGGTGCAAAAAAATAATCATTACTGTATAAGATTGTCAACTCTCTGCACAACAGTAATCCATGCTCTGAATGCCATCCAGGCACTACATTATACACAGGATTCTGGAGGCAGCATTTTGATCCCTCTTTACAAAGCAAGTTCTCAGGCCCACCCCAGACCTCTCCAGCCAGAAACAGGAGGACGTGGTGAGGTGCGTGTACTCTCACAAGAGCCTCAGGTAATCAAGTTGGAGAAAAGATTCTCCTCCAAGAAATAAAATCAGCCTCTTTGGTTTTGGGTGGCATTCTGCTAAAATGCAGGCTCTACCCAAGACCACTTAATGTGTCCCCTTCAACAAATAAGAGATCATAAAGAACTAGTTAGCCATTTGTAGGTTCTTCATAACCTAGAGGAGACTCCACCGGACAGTGAGTAAAATAAACTCCATCACTAGTTCATTAGTAGGAGCTGCTAAAAGCCAATGAAGGTATCATCTTTTGCTGCAAAGAACCTTTACTACCTCGCTCCTGAATCCATGTCTTTTAAAAGGCTCTCAATATGTAAGTTCCTGGGGAAGAACCCTGGCCCCCATGCAGTGGGGGCTGCCCCTGCATGCCTAGTGAGGACTTACCCCTCAGGATGTAGTTCTGATAGTTCTGATCAGCCTCAGCTCCCACCTTGATCAAACACGTCAGACCTTCAGCCACAACAAATTCGTGCACCAAATCCTTGTCATCCTGGCAGGAAAGAAAAATGTTTTAAACTTCAAATGTAGTCCCCATCCATCTTTCACCCAGGCTGCACTATGCAAACTATGTATGAGCCTTTGAAGCCAAAATGACCCTTAAGGATTGTTCTGCTCTTTTCAAATGAAGCATCTTAATTCTTGCCAAGGAATTTTACAACCAGCCTTCACACTGTCATTTGCCAAAGACCAGATTGCCTTCTGGGCAATCTAATAAAGACAAAACAAATGAATTCCTTGCCTGCCAAAATATAGTGCTGTTTTTTCAATCTTCGGGATTCATGTCCCCCACAGGTCACAGGGACTGGCCACATGAAGGTTTGCTGGATTTTTACTACAGGAAACATTCTATTGCAGCATAGAGCATCAAGTAAAGAACTCAAAGCCACTCCTGTATTACGACAGTCACAGCAGTTACAATGAGAGACTTGCAAATGCTCTCTGGGAACCTAAGAAAGAAATTTCTTCATCCTTCTGCATGTGCTGCTAACAAGCCAAGGAAGGAAGCCGAGTTCAGGACTAGGCACACCACCCCTCAAAGTGCCTGTGGTCTGGGTCAGCTGAAGGCAGGACATGGAAAGAGCACAGGGGATCTAATTCAATGGTTCTCAAAGAAAACTCTCCAGACTTACAGACCTACAGAGTTGGTATCAAGATCCTCACCTAGAAACATGTTAGAAATGCAAATGACCTGGCCCCACCCAGACCCAGCTGATTGTGTTTAAGGAGCCCTCCAGGTAACCAGGAGGCTCTCTGATGGTTCTCACCCAACTCCTTCACAGTGGGTTCATCTAAGGACCTTTAGAAGGATTAGGAAGCAGGACGTTTTGCAAATGAATTTGATCAGAATTTCTGGGGTGGGACCCAGGCTCTGTTATCAGATTCCCCAGGAAATCCTACAGGGCATCCCATTCAAGAACTACTGATCTAATACCAAGTTCTCTTTACAGATACAGAGTCTAAGAGTCAAGAATGGCAAAAAATGCTTGGCCAAGACCATTTAACCACTTTTGGCTAGTCCCCAAACCCTGACAGTTCTGTAGTACCAAGTTCAGTGGAGCCCTATGAGACCAATTTTTCCACCACTGCTTTCTCCATTGAAACTGGGAGCTTTCCTCAATTGAACAGTGTGCCTTGTCTCAAATACATTTAGGATAAGGCTGGAACATCCATCTTTGATTATAACAGCAAAAATTAAAAACCCCAGTGATGTAGAGAGTAGAACACTTAATGGAATAATGAAAAAGTTGTTCTAGCAATAGTCAGCAACCACGGTTTATCTCTAAAAGAAAAAATAATTTAGGTGAACTGGCATAATTCTCCTGTCCTTACATGAAATCAGCCCCTTTCTTTGACTTTCATGCCTTTTTCCAATTACATGTTGGGGGTCTTGAGGTAAGTGTGGGCAGATGCAGCAAAGCATCTTGGTTCTGGGAACCAAGAAAGCACTCCAGGGTCGGAGCTAGCTCTAGTGGGGAGGGTGAGCAATGCTTGCGCCTTGACAGTAATGAAACAGCTGTGTTAACTCAGACAGATAATCATGGCTGTGGAAGAAAGAAAATGGGACAATATCGTGAGTTTTTGGAAAATTACTTTACGCTCATATGTAGAAGGAAAAAAAATAATTCTCTCTCCATCCATATCCTTTTCCACCAGCATATGTGAAAAGTGGACATTTAGATGAGCTCATCTTTAGTCAGGTTCCCCCCCCCACCAAGCATGTTACAAATGTTTATTACTTTAAAACTAGATTCACACATGACTTCACGGTGAAAAAGCGAGAACAAGCTCTCAAGAAATGGCTCAAGCTAATCACTAGTAGTAATATAGCAGAGGACAGACAGACTGGCAAAGGCTCTCAGAAAAAACACTGGACAGACTAGGCAGTGTTTATAAAACTAATTCAGAACTTTAAAATGTATGCACGTACGTAGATAAGGCACTTAGGAGAGACAAGATGATGGACAATAAATGTGCAGAAAATCTTCCAAATTGGCAATATACTAGGTCTTGAACACATATCCTAATGTACAGGCATAAACACATGACTTTTTTAAACACTGATGTCAGACTGAAATGAAATATCTATGTTAGCACTAATTGATAAGTGATTAATGGCAGCACTTACAGATTTTTCTATAACAACCGTACATTAACCTGTGATCATTTGAGGAATACTCAACTCAGATGATCAATGTTTGGTTTTGTTGTTGTTTTTTAAGCCATTCAAGTCTAGTTTCAAAAACAATCTCCACACCTAGCAAACAGGAGAGATGTGGACCTAAGGGTACAGCAGGTGATGATCTCAACCCCAGACAGTTTGCTGCCTATGTAATCCAGTTAATCCCCAGTCCCTGCTGCTTTGTGACTGAGAGCTCTTTGTGCACACCTGTGTGGTCTTCAAGAGAACTCTAAACTGGCAACAAGCACCTTCTTCCTGGCCTCTCCAGTGCCAACTGGCTGCACAAAAATATATTAACAGTAAAAATAATAGCCCTGAGAATTCAAGCAACACATACTCTGTGGTAAGATTGGTTGAAGGAAAGTGTAACAAGCCCAAACATGTTTTTAACTATTCAATTTAGGTAACTTAAACATATACAACTGCAAGTGCCAATCAATTCATGCCAATCCTGTTTCACCTATCATCCCAGCCTCTCCCCTGCGTATCAATCAGAAGCAAGTCCCAGATATCATATCATTTAATCTGCAGTCTTCCAATACGCATCTCCAAACTACAGGAACTCTTGAAATATGTATTCACATTAACAATACTTTTAAAAAATTATCAAATATCCAGGCACTAACCACATTTCCAGCTGTTTTATAAATACTGTTTTTGACAGTTTGTATTAGGATACAATTAAGATCCACACATGATAATTAGTTGATATAACTCTGAAACAGCTTTGACATTCATGGGTATTCTCTCTTTTCCTTGAAACTTAATTGTTGGAGAGTCCAGGTCATTTGTCCTTCAGGCTTGCCCAGTCTAGATTTTATTGATTACAGCAGTGTGATGTAGTTTATCATGCACCTCCGTCTTAGATCATTTATAAGCTGGTTACTGCACACAGAGGCGTGATCACATCCAAGGTTGGATCTTGACTTGATCACAGTGCACTTCATTTCTCTCAGGAGGTATATAATATCTGGTTTTACCTCACTTCTATCAAGACAGCAATCTTGATGCTCAATACCTAGATTCATTGATTCATTAGGGGCTTAAAAAAGTTACATCTCTAATTCTATACTCTATTAGTTGGAATATTTCTACAAACAAGGACTTCCTCCTGACTACCGATTATCCCTAAAATTCACACATGAAAAGGTAAGATAAAATGTGAGATTCTAAATCTTCACTCATTTTCAAAATAGAGAACCAGTTCATTAGCATTTTCTCCTAAGTCCATTAGCATCTTTTGCCCACTCATTTTGCCAATTCATATTTATTTTCAGTTTAATTATGAAGTCATTAATTCAAACCTATTTAATGTGTTTGGGTCCACTGCAATTATCCTTATGGAGGCCTACTGTCCCATCTCTAGCCAGTCAGAGGAGATCCTTTAACTTGCTTCCCAGTGCTTCTGGAAATAATTCTAGTAGCATCTGATAGCTTCCCTACTACACACTAAGAATGAGCCACTTCTCCAAGGAGCTCTGGTTTCTTTTGGCATTTTAGACTGCAATCTCATTGCTAGTGATGCTTTTGACTGATTATTGCTTTTCTTTTAGATGAACAGATGCTTCTGGATAACACACTATGGGTTCATTCTGATACTTCCAATTAGATTTGGGAATACTAAGTTTTTAATAACAATCATAATTGTTAAGAACTCTAAAGCATCGCACACTCACCCCTTCACAATAATACCACTTACACTATTACCACCAATACAATCACTGTAAACAGTCTGTGGGGATGGGGTGTCTGTTATTGGATACATCCTACTAAAGGTACACAAACTATAGTGTTTTACATCCCCTGAATAGCTAGCTTCTGTGGTTCTACCAACAATTCGATTATCAGGGGAAAAGTCGAAGCTGAGCAACAGAGACAAAGACAGGCTGGCAGGCTGAAAAGGTGGGGTAAAGAGCAGCGTGCGGGCCTGTGATGACACAGTAAGAGTCTGGTCCAACTGCAGCTTCTAGAGTGTAGAGAGGAGTGAGGGATACGATGGAACCCAAGACGGAGACCTGCCCATGCACACGAGGGGGCATGTCCACAACACTGACCTGAAATGAGACACTGGAAACTAACCTAACCATCTGCCAAAAGATCAACAACAACAAACACCTTGTGCTCTCTTCATATAATGCAATAACTCGGCCAGCGCTACATCAGTCATGCCTGAACCCATTCTACTCTTGGTAAGCTGAGGTGGGAAGCAGGCAGCAGAGCAAGTATGTGAAGCGAACACAAAGTTACCACATGGTCAGTGAATATTCACTATGATAAAAAACATACATGTGCATGGTGAGCACCGCATTCAACAGAGAGGGGGGAGCTTGGCAGGGGCTAGGGGAGGTTGGTTGGTATTAGGGAACAGAACACAGATTTTCAATTATATCCATGCAGGCTTTTTTGTTAAGATGAAGTAAATATGGCAAAATTATGATTTGATATTTTCATCTCTTTTTATATTTGAAATATTGGATGATATAAAGTATTCTTCACCGATATTCTGACCTAATTTATAGTGTCATCTAAAGAGACCTTTCTGTTGGTAATAAACAGGTATAACCTTGTCTGATCTAATCCCAAAACAAAGCAAAAACAGGACCTAAAGTACCTTTTCCTTTTTACCTGAAATATCTGCTTCAGGGAGAAAAGGGCCCTTCTTAAATCTCGTCCAGTAGAGAGCTGTACAGCTTTTCTGAAATAAAGAATATAACAAGAATATAAAAATTAATTTGTGACTCAACAGATGGCATAAACAGAGGGGATTTGAAGGTAACAACTTCTACTGGAAAGGGGACAAACACATCCATTCCATTCAGGATACATCCCTCACTCCACCAGCACGAAGGATGATTCACACATTCTGGTCTGTTACTAATGGCAGGGAGAGGGAACAGGCGAGTTGTGGAACAAGATATAACCAGATTTGTGCTCTTGGCCCCCAGCCTCCTCCTCTCTAGGTAACTATTTCGAACTCTTTCTGATGGGCTCTATTTTCCAGTTTTCAGGTACTTCCACTTCATGGCCACACATACCCAGAAAATCACTGTAGCCAGAACAGAAGGCATCCTTCCAGCTCACTCCTTCCTGGCCTCATCACCTCTGTCCCCTTAGGCTTTCTGCATCTATGCTTAGAAAGCCTTGGGGGCCCTCTCTTCCTGGGTCTGCTGGTTGCCTTGAACACTCCTGTGGACCCCACTTCCCCAGGCAGTACAGAAGACGCAAAGGCGGCATGGTGGCTCTGTAGACTAACTCACTCCCTATAGTCTTGCAATGAACCTCTAGTCTAGAAACCAGCCTTACCTCTTCCCCAGGCTCAGCCACTCACTCGTGTTTAAGGATGGTCCTGGGTCCTGGTCTACAGCAAGGCAGAAGGGGGAGTCCCTGGCTCAAGACTTGGGCTGACTTCTATAACCCAGAGAGAAAAGTGTGCCACTATGACTGAATGACCAGTGCATAGTGCTACAGTGCTAATGATACACAGAAGGGAGAATTCAGTACTGGTGTCGGCAGGACATCCAGGAGGCACGGATTCTGCTGAGCTTTGCAGGAGCCATGCTTGGTCCTGCCAGTGATGTTTCATATTTATGGACAAGGACACCATTTTTAGAGTAACGTACTCCAAACTTGTAAGTTTCTTATGCACATCATTTTAACAAATGTCATGCATTTGTTAAAAGCACATCATCTCTATCATACGAGAGCAATACTGGAATCATCTTCAATATGGTTGAAATAAAAGCCACCAAATATTCATTTAAAGGAATATTACCCTAGAGCACAGATCTTTGAAAAGACAAGATACAAGATAACAATCCCTTTCTACAAAGAGCCAACACCATGGTATAAAATGAAATCACTGTGCTTAATTCAAACTAAAGAATTGCCATGTATTTTTAAAACTGGCACCAAAAATCCTCTATGCCTAAGCTGACTTGTTCTGCTTATTCAACATAAATTTTAGGAGATACCAGTTTACCTAGAATCTTAGGAAGAACTAGAGACCAAGGATGTTCATAAATGACATATAATTTGTCCTGTACAGAAGGTACAATTCCTGCTGGCAGGGGAGGATCCAGCGAGCATTTCGGGCACATCCTGCCCACACAAGCGACTGCTGAGCACCTTTTGATGTGGCTCAAGAGAGGCCCACAGGCCAAAGAGAAGCACTCCTTCGCATAGCTCAGGTCTTGGCTTTCTTGCTGCATGACTAATACCACCATGGGAAGCATGGTCTGGAACTTTCTCTGGCGGGTGACATACTGAACTCAAGACCCCAGGCATTCTGTGGTAAGTCACACTTGCCACTGCTGGTATAGGCCTCCCCTTCATCTAAGTTTGGGGTGCAAAGGGCTCATGAACATCACTGTTGGGACTGTTTCCTATTAAACTCCAGTCACTAGTTTAGTAGTAGACTGTATGGAGATTCAGGCACAAGTCTCAGTCCTGGGTTACATGGGTGTGTGCAAGTCCTCCTCGACACAGGATGACCACTAGCCTTGGCACTCCCCAGTTCTGCAATATAGTTCCATCCTCTGTGGACTGTACCATCTCACATGTTTGTAGGTCCACATTCATATGTGCAGATTCATATGTACACATGGCTTCTGCCTGTGATTAGTGGAGCTGAGCTGGCAGATTCTCTCTCTCCAACTACTCCTGAATCGCTGTGTGGATTGTCCTAACAGCCTCAGTGCCAAGGGAGGGATTTTCAAGTTTGTCTACTGCCTGAAAATCAGGCAGTGCAAAAGAGACCCCACACCATAAAGAAAGTGGGGCCTGGAGCCCACCCTAAGCCATCAAGAGGGCAGCAACACAACACAACTACCTCAAGCATCTCCCAGACTCCATATAGGTTCTCTTTTCTCCTCTTTGTACTCTTCAGTTATGAATACATGCCAACGAGGCTGGTACAGCCCCCACTAGGGGAGAGAATGGTACGGCTATGGTTCTCATCACTGACTCAGCAGGAGAGCTCAGAGTCAGAGCATCAGGTAGAAAAGACACCTGAGCAAGTAAGATTGAGAGCTGGGTCCCTTCCTGATCACTGTCAAGAAAGTGTCACATTGAAACTTAAAGCAGAAATGCAGGGCTGGAGTCAGGCTGGAGTCAGGCTGGAGCGTCAAGGGTGGCTGTTCTCCTGAAATTTGAAGAGTGCTTGGTAGGAGATGTGTGGAGGTCCCTCCCAACATGGCCTTAAGGAGTAGCCAACAACTCATTAAAGCCTGCAGAGTGCAAAAGGAGAGGTGGTATGGATTCCAGCAGCTGGGCAGAAGGGGAGGGAGCCGATTATACATCCCTAGTATTAGTCAAGCACAGCCCTGGCTTGGCCAATAAATGAAGGAAGGAATATACACAGTATTCTTCTACCCCCTTCAAAACCAACTCTGCCTGGGTGCAATCATTTGCAGAACATTAGCCTTTACGTACAGGGCAATTAGTGGCCTGCATTTGGTAGCAAGCTCTAGTCTGAACATTCCTTGTTAAAGCCTTTGTAACTGCACCCTCATCCTTCCTCTACATGTTTCTTGCCTTTTAAAGTGAGTTCTGTTCCTTTAATAGATGCAATTAGTATATTATACTGTAAGCTAGTTTATAAAAAGAAGGCAAAAAATTACAGGCCATTGGAGACCACATCTGCTTTGTCATTGGGGAACTCCCTGTGTGGCCCTCAAACATCAGTGCTGAAAAGCACAGTCAAATGTGTCCTTTGCCCCCTGGCCAGCCGAAACTGCAATGAAGACAATCTCAATATATGGGGGAAAGAAAGGCCAGAGCATTGATCACAGGAAACCAGAGGGAAAATTAGAACCTCTGTCAATCAGTGGAAGAATGCAGAGGGTAGGAACCGAGATCACCTTTGAGAAGGGATGTGGGAGAGTGAAAGAGGCATCTAGATTATCAAGCCTTCAAAAGCCTGTCAAATCACCGAAAATTAGAACACACCCTTCTCTCACCAAATATCAAAAACATTAACCAGGTGCTCCAAGGGAAAACTTGGGCCAAGACCTGGGATTATCTCCTCTGCTCAGAGGAGATGGCGACTTTCCTTTTTCCTTGGGCTGCTACAAAATCCATCACACTGAAAGGAGATATATTCATAGGCAAGATGCCTAAGCCTGCATTTGAAACTGTGTGCATCAGCTACAGAGTACAACCATTGTGATTTTTCAGGGGCAGCCACAAGAAATGAGCTCCTTGCCTACCAGGCATTATCTGTGTGATGTGCTCTTCAGACACCAGGCAGAGAGGGTGAAAATCACCTCCATGAGATCAGACTGACGAAAAACAGTAGCTAGGCTTAGGTGATGTTCCTAGAAGGCAAACACTCAGCTTAAGTTCTTACTGGCATTGAGTGAGTCCAGGATTCCACTCTGGACATTCTTCTCTTCAATTCAGACATTTCACATGATTCTAGATAACTAGGAAGTACAGTCCATTTTAACCTGCAATTGTTGCTTCATTATTACGTGCTGATATTTTAATTTTTTTTTTTAAATTTTGAGACAAGGTCTCAGAAATCAGAGGCTAGCATCAAAATTGCAATCCTCCTGCCTCAGCCTCCCAAGTAGCCGAGATTGCAATCATGCACCACCATGTGCAGCCACACGCTGATATTGAAAAAAAAAAAAAAAGGTGGCATAGTGAAAACTATTTTTCAATTAAAATTGCTAGGTCTAACTTTGGAAATCATTTTTTCCAGTGATTTTTAAACTTTTTGGAACAACATACCAATTTAATGATTACACATTGCAAAAAGGTACTCAGACACCAAAAAAAACAAAAATTCTATTTCAGAAGGCACAGGTACCTGAAAACTTATGGTGGACTTTTGGGAGATTCTATGGACAACCAGGTAAGAATCTTTGATCTGACCAAACATTTTCATTTCACAGATGAAGAAACTAGGAGGTGACATAGTTGGCTTGCTGGGCCCAGACCTAAGACTGGAGGTTCTTGGAAGTGGGAAAGACCAACAGTGGCTAATAGAAATACAATTGACCATATGTTCTGTTTGCACAAAAAAATAAGCCACTGAAACCCACTCAAATCCTAACCATAGCAGTTATGATACCATGTCAATTCAGAGAATACACACAGATAAAAGGGCCTTTGAGAAGTGTGACTCCTGTCCACCTATAGGGATGGTAGAGGACACATGGACTGCATTCTCCAATCAGCAACCTGATGAAGAGGCTAAACAGAGTGGCAGAGTTATGAGACCTAATAAGACAAAAGACTTAAGAAAACTTCAATTGGATGGAGCTGAGAGTATCATGCTAAGCGAAATAAACTAACCCCCCCAAAAAAGGTTAATTTTTTTCTGATAAGTGGATGTTGATCCATAATGAGATGTAGAGAGGAGTGAGGGTGTGGGGATGGGAAGGAGGACGGTGGAATGAGATAGACATCACTACCCTATGTATATGTATGATTACATTACCAGTGAGACTCTGCACCATGTACAACCAGAGGAATGAAAGCTGTGCTCCATTCGTGTACAATGTGTCAAAATGCATTCTACTGTCATGTATAGCTAATCAGAACAAATTAAAAAATTTTAAGAAACCTTATTTAAATACAGATTCCCTTGGATTCCAGCCATACTTTAAGTAATTTTGAGTAATAATCATTAAAGTAATGCTTTATTGATGATCTAAACAGGTACCATGGTAGGCATTAAGGACACAAATACACATGAAGAGAGTCTC
Source organism: Geosciurus inauris (assembly GCA_004024805.1). NCBI lineage: Eukaryota > Metazoa > Chordata > Mammalia > Rodentia > Sciuridae > Geosciurus > Geosciurus inauris. The sequence continues at coordinate 92,808 of PVHX01005793.1, forward strand.
AGTTGGGGCTGGGATTGTGGCTCAGCGGTAGAGTGCTTGCCTTGCATGCGTCAGGCCCTGGGTTCGATCCTCAGCACCACATACAAAGCAATAAAATAAAGACATTGTGTCCATCAACAACTAAAAAAAAATCTTTAAGAGTCTCAGTCATCAAATGAGCTGATGGCCTAGTGAAGGAGAAAGACATGACACCAAATCACGACAATGTCATGTGAGAAAGTGGTGGCAACACTCAGAGCCCCAGAGTGGAGTGGCAAAACCTGTGAAACTGGAGCTGAGAGAGGTCCAGATGAGGCAACCCTGAACAAGACCAACTACCGTGAGAACTGCTGTATAAAAAGGCCACATAGAGAACAGAAGGTAGGAGGTATAAAAATGAAGTCATGTGTCCCAAGAGGACCACCACTTAGGCATTGCTGGAACATGGGCAGGTGCACATCTATGAGGTCCTCTAGACCTATGGGGAGACAAGGGGTGAGTGGGCACAGGGAGGGCCCTATGGGACCCTGCTGTGTGATTTCAGCTGTGTCTCATAGGCGGTCAGAGAAGCTCTGAAGGGAAGTTAAATACAGAAGCAATCTGATGAAACAGGGTTTTCTCAAGTTCACTGCCTACGTATCAGGCCAAGGCAGATGAGTTGGACAGGCAAGTGGGTAGGAACAGGAGAGCAGTTAAGAGGCCTTTCTAGTGGAACACTGGAGGAGTGCAGGCCACTGCCCTGAAACAGACCCTTTCCCAGGACAGCTGAATGCTCCTTGGGAGTTGATCTAGGGTCAGGAGCAGCCTCACTCCCCAGCCTTCACATGCTGGCCTGGAATGGCATTTCTCTGCTTCCTCTCATTCCTCCAGGTGTACAAGATCAGCAACTCCTGAAGCCCTATGCTCTCTGTGGATTCTTCACCTTTGGCTGTATTATAGCACCTGTTTTACAGGGCTTGAATCAGTGTTGATGGTGGTGCTGTCTCTTTCAATGTCATTAATTTCTCATACAATGTTTAAAACTTCCCAACCCTATAATGATTTTTTTGAAATCTCACCCCCAAACTGTGACCTCCTTGATGGGAGGGGCTATGAATAATTTACCTCTATGTTCCCAGCACTTAATCCTTCAATAAATAAATGACCAAGTCGGCTATGAGGGCTGGAAAGAACATAGGAAGATCACATTCCATCCAGATTCCCAAGATCCCAACATCCAGACTGATCATTAATTTACAAGTTAGCCAAGCCTGAGAATGTTCTGGAGTCTTGCCTGTTATGAAAGGGCCCAGCCCCACAGGACAGCCCCACTCTGTCATGTCCTTTTGGCTACATGACCAATGATGACAACATGAAAATAATATCCATATTCATTATTGCCAAAACTTCAAAGCATCCAAGATGCCCCTCAACAGGTAGATAAACTACAGTACATTCATACAAATGGAGTATTTATTGTTCAGTGATAAAAAGAAATGAGCTATCAAACCACAAAAGGACTTTAAATTCACACTGCTAATTGAAAGAAGCCAATTTGAAAAAGTTACATACCACATCCATGGGACCAACTATATGACATTCTGAAGTGGAAAAACTAGAGAATAAAAAGATCAAGATTTGGGGAAAGAAGGAAAGATAAACAGGTAAAGCACTGGGGATTTTTAAGGTAGTAAGACTTTTTTGTATGACATTGTAATAGCAGACTTGTCATTTACACTTACAAGAACCCATTGAATATATAATACAAAGAGTGAACTCTAATGTGAGCTGTGCATGTAATACTGTATCAACATTGACTCATTAATTTTAACAAATGCACTACACTCACACAAAATATCAAAAACAGGGAACCAGGGAATGAAAGGAGATAGGTAGAGACTAATTTTTTCTCATTTTTTTTCATAAATAAAACTTCTCCCACACACACAAATCTAAAGTATATTTTTCAAAATCATCCAAAGCAAACGCATAGGAAATTAGATCACAAGTCCCTGGTATAGCTCTTTACAACACTTCTGCACATATGTGGCCTCAAGCCAGAGCATGACATTTTCTGCCATGGATCATTCCTCATGGTTCGAAGCACACTTCTGTGCTCTCCCACACCAGAGCCAACTCAAATCCACATTGGTTTCCCTTCGACCCCTGGCAGCGTCTGGCCTAGGGTCAGTGCTTAGTATACATGACTAATACGAAGCGGGATGAATCTATCTAAGGCCAGGCTTCCATTAACCTGGGATTCTTGAGCATGGATGGAGCTTCATGTGCCTGTTCTGAGAGCCAAAGGGAAGGGCACAACTTTTTAAGACCCTGGGAATTGCAGGATATTTCTTGGTAACCTTTAACATGCAATTCTGACTCCTTCCATTTTCCTTCCTTTGGTCACTGACCACATATTTGGGACAAGGGCTATGCCAGACAAGTAAGTAAAACCATACTCAGGGCACAATGGGAATTTCAGGATGCTCACAGTCAACAAAAGTCACAGCTCAGTATTGCAGATGCAGGACCCCAGGGAGGTACCAGATGTAGGAACCTCCTTAATGTAGGGGGCAAACAACTTCCAAGGAGCTGTTGACCAAGAGCCTACAAAAGATTTTAAATTCTACAATGAGGTGCTGGGTCACTTATCTGTCATTACCATCCTTATCTCTAGGTGAGGAGGACAGCCTAGGCTAACCTCTTCATATCCCCATCTGCATGAGTTCATGGGAAACTATTTTCCCCTCTGAATTTGTGAAAGTGAGTTAGGTTTGGGACTCTAGCGAAGCATACTTCCATTTGCTCTTGTCTTTGAGGTCCCCAAATCATCGCCTCAGAGGCAAAAAGGCTTGAGTCAGCTTTAAAAGGAATTGTTTCAAACAAGCCTTTTTAGCCTCCAGGATCAAAGAATGGTAGAAAGAGGAGGGTCCTCAGAGATCCCTCAGTCCTACCTCCTTCCTCTGCAGAAAGGTGACCTCTCATGCCCAATCCACTGCACTTGTGCCAAAGGTGGCTGCACCTCTGAGCCTTCCCTCAACAGACTGCTGACCTGTCATCAGATCATCTGCACGTAAAAGGCAGCAGGAAGACCTGAGGCAAGGCAGGTGATGGGGGCTTTGCTTTCCATCTACCTCCTGGCTCTCTGTTGCACATGGCTTCACTCACCGCCCACCTGCCTTCTCTTTCTCCATTTTATTCTTTTGTTCCCTTCACATCCTCAATCAGGGATCTAGAGAACCTTAAAATATTTACTTTATTCATCAGCTTTTCTATTTCCCTTTCTTACTTTTAAAATTTACTTGTAACATTTGAACATTCCACATTTCTCCTTCTAGTTCTCTTTTAAAACCAGAAAGGATGCACACTGCCAAGTCAGTTTGCTGGAATGTGAGTTCTTCCCTGAGAAGGCAGCAGCACATGGTGTTCACGTGTTCATGGCCCTGCAACTCCACCTTTCTCACCCCTACTGGCAGAGAGCAAAAGGAAAGGAGGCTTCTTGAGCAAAGGAGCCCTCTGTCCTTCAGCTCTTCTGGAAGCACCCAGATACCCTGGCATCCGCAGAAGACCATCCCCCTCAGTGAGGTGTGAAACCCAACTCTGCTCCCCTCTCTGGGGAGGAACTTTAGGAGACAAACTCCATCCCCAGCAAAGACCCCAAACCAATTAACACCCAGCAGCCCAAGTATAGGACGCATGAACAAGTGTTCCACACCATTAAGGCAGCTGCTGTGGCCAGGATGGAGCCATCTCAGCCTCTGCTCAACACCACAGCCTCTGGAGTAAACTGTCCAATCCTACTAGCCATGGACCCTGGGCCCCACTCCACACCACCTACGCTCCCTGCCAGTAACATCCTCATGCCATGGACTGCACCTGTGCCTGCTTTGCACTCCGCCCTCCTGCACCATAATGGATACCACCACCACCACCCAGACTCCTAAACCATGCTCACATTTCAGAAGGAATTCCTATGACTCAGTTGTCTTCTCAGTAAAAGAGAATTAAAAGCACACATATTCAAACCTTCTGAAGCTCTGTGATGATGCATTGTTGGTGAGAACATGGCATATGTCCACTGCTCAGTAGAGACTCCTCCTTTACTCTCCAACCCCCAAGGCTTCAACGGCATTTCTACAAATTTTCTATGGCCCTTCATATAGGGAATGGTCAGGCCTTTCTTGGGCCCTGCACCCAGAGTTCAGGAGGCCTCTCCCAGAACCTGCTGGGCCTTCCCAACTGGGATGAGAGGGTCACCTGAGTCAGCCCCTACTGGCCCTAGGGTGCCTCTCCAAGGCACTATCACTCCTTGGAAGAGAGGACCTCTTCCTTCCTGGGGTCACTGGCTCTTAACTGGGAAAACATTCACCCTTTCTGCCCCAGACACTTTGAGAAAAAGAGGTAGATGTCTAATCCTTGGAAAGAAGATAAGGATCATTAGCTGGGGTCAAAAGGGAACAATCTGGCATCAATCATGTCACTAAGCAGAGATGGCAAAACTCAGGAGTCCACCTGGCCCACCGCATGGGGCCAGGGCCTTCCCTTTAAGCATCCTTCAAGAGGGAAGCAGCCATTCATTCATGGCAAGTAGCGTGTAATGCCAACAAAACTGGACCAGAGAAAAGACTGGGTCTTTCTCAAAGAGAAAACAGCTGTTCTAAGGAGAGTTTATTCAGGAAACAATGGGGGCGGAGGAGAAAAATCAAAGAGTATATTGTTGCATTTTTACAATTAAGTGCACCAAAACCTTAGTGATTTTGTCCCGCAATAAATTCCCACATAACTGAAGGTTTAGATACTGAAAGAGCAAGCTGCATACACCCACCCCCTGATCACCAGACGCTTCTGTATTTACTTCTAGGCTGTGGGTTCCATGCCAGACAGGGCTGAGCCCCCAGGGTGCTCTTTGGCTATGGCAAACTGTTGCAGTGAAAATACACCATAACAAGGATCATCATTTCTCCCTCTGCATGAACACTAAGGGAGTAAGGTGTGTTTAAGAATATTACCAGCAGACAATGAGGATGCAGCTTCAAGTTGCTGGGGGACCTCAATTACAGAAAGGAGGAAAAGAGTGCAGAGTTGGGAGCCTCAGGGAAATCAGCATTTCCAAAAATACTATGTACTCCATGTTTCCTGATGAACTTGGATATTTGCTCATCATCTCCCACTGAATAATGGGTCACGTTTGGAGGTGGGATTGGTGACCCTAAGCCAAGGGCAGGCAGTTATTTACAAAAGAAGCATCTTTACACTCAATTCTAAGGGAACCAGTGGGCCTTTCAGTTCACCCAGGAAGGATGTCTTTGTTTCCAAAATAAAGTTATGTGGAAATTGTCAGCCAAATCAGTGCTGCTGCCTTGACTATAGTGTCCAGTGGAAAGACCACCACAAAAGGCCCACAGACCTGAGGCTCAGCACTGACTCCCTGCATGCTTTTAGGCAAGACTCTTGATGCTTTCATCTGCCAAAGAAAGGATTGGCACGTTACACTACAGAATAGCTAATATTCAAAAGACTGATTATACAAGTTATTGAGAGCTCGGAGCAACTGAAGACAGCGTTGCAACCACTTTGAAAGCAATTTTATATCTTCCTATCAACAGAAATCAAAACCACCTCTTGGACCCAGCAATGCCACTAGCAGAACTTCCAAGGAAAATGAAAACTTCATACGTAAAAATATTTCACCAAGATTCATAGTGGCCTTATTCATAATGGCAAACAAAATACAAACTTCTGGAAACAACCCAAATATCCATCAACTGATGAATAAGCAAACTGTGGCACTTTCATACGAGGCAGCACCAATCCACAGTACACACACACAATTGGCTCATGCAACAACGTGGATGTATTTCAACATTATACTCAATGAAAGAAAACAGACAAGAGTATGGGCTGTGATTCCATTTATATGAAGCTTTAGAGAAGACAAATCTTATGTTTGGGGACAGAAAGCAGATCAGTGTGGGCCTGGATTGGGGGTGGAGAGGATTATGGGGAAGATGCATGGAAGCATTTTAAGGGAAATATCTTTTGTTCTGCTTGTGATTGTACATAGAGTTGTCAAAAGTCACAGAACTGTGCATTTAAAGTGTATTTTGTTGCATGTAAATTGATGAAGGAAAGGAGGGCTGATCCGAGAGTCTGTAATTCAGTTGGAGTTCCAACTCTTAAGAGTCCTTTACCTTAAGTAACTGTTTCCTTTCTAGGTAACACCAGACATAAGATGCCCTGAAAACCTACAAAGGTATCATTATATAGCAGCCCACGGATATAAAGCAAAGCACAAATTACTACTGACTGCGAAAGCACTCTGAGAAGGTGCAGATAAGGAAAACTGGTGACCCAGAGGCTGAATTCTGCATGTGGGCCCCACATGCTGGGGCTAGGAGAGGAGGAGCCAGTTGGGGCAAAGACGGGGATGAAGACAGTTTCCCCTCCAGAGGAAGCCAGTGCTGCAGTAAGCAGCAGTGGCAACAGTCATCAGGCAGAAGGGGAAACAAAGTTCTGCTGCGCTGCCAGGTACTGGGTATTCAAAGAGGAATACAACACAGAGCTTGTGAAGAACACAGAATCCAACAGGAGACCCTGCTTTGGTTTGGATATGAGGTGTTCCCCAAATCTCATGTGAGAGACAATGGAAGAATGTTCAGAGGTCAAATGATTGACAGTTAACAATCAGATTAACCCATTTGGTGGGTGACTAATTTGAATAATTAATGGGTGTTAACTATAAGCAGGTAGAGCACAACTGGAGGAACCAAGTCCCTGGGGATGTGCCCTTGAGGATCATATGATCCATGGCTCCTTGCATTCAACCTCTCTCTGCTTTCAGGTCATCATGAACTGAGCAGCTTTCCTCCAACACGACCTTCCACTGTGATGTTCTACCTCACCTCAGGCACAAGGGAGTCGACCATCCATGGACTGAACCTCTCCAACTGTGGGCCAAAATAAACTTTTCCGCCTCTAAGTTTTTCTTGTCAGGTATTTTGGTGACGGCAATGCAAAGTCCACACAGACTCCCTGCACAATCTAATGCAGGAAGTAATGAAGCAGAGGCAGACTTGTCAGTTCAGGGTTCAGAGAGGCTTTGGGGAGAAGACTCCCAGGAAAATGCTGGGTAAGCAAGCCGGCTGCTTAGTTGAGTGAAGGCTAGTGCAGCATTCCAGGCTGGGGAAACAGACACTGCACACCAACAAAGGAGACAGCGTGGAGTTGCTGGGGAACTTTTGCCGCCCTGTGATGGACAGTGTCATTCCCTCTCAATTAACCATTCCAGGAATCAGCCTGTGGCTATCAATCATGCTCATGGTAGGTCAGCTGAGTGACACTTTCTGATATTCACTCAACCACCACAATGTCGCCATTATGTACCCCATTCCACACTAGGTTTCAGATTCACCGAATGCAGCTGGCGTCTTCGGACAGATGCCATCACATCAAAGCACTCCCACAGGGATCTCCTCACTGTTTCTTCAGCTCGTTTCTGGGACCAAGTTGACTTTGACTTCCTTTCCAAGGTCTGTGGCCCAAGAGTCTCAGCTCCATATTGGGATCTACTTATTTCATCCATGTCATGTCAAAAGTGCAGTCACTAGATTTTCAAGGAATGATGGGAAACAAAGGGTGGGAGCTGCAAAGAGATTACCCACAGGCTTTGGACCATGACTGGCTACCCTGCAGAGCTCATAGGCTTGCTTTTTCCTACTCTCCCTCTCTTCCTCAGTGGCCTCATCATCAATTCACACTAGAGTCTAAGGCAAGCAAGCCTTTGGAAGTAAGTTAAGGCCACAAGCCACTGACAGGAGAAGCACAAGTAGTCACCATTCCATCATCACAATGTAGTCCCCAAACCACCATGAATGGGGCAAGCCAATCACTGGTTGAATCATTTCAGGTTGGGAAACAGTCAACTTCAGACAAGTACGTGATAAAAGCCAGGGCATGTGGGTAGGAAAGGGGACTTAAAATACATTCACCAAGAATGAGGTTCTCATTGGTTCATGATGGTGTACTACCCACCCACATCCAAGTGCCAAAAGAGCCACCACCATTTCTTCCAAGGACAGATGTATTTCAGGAGAAGAAATCAAATCAAGTGATAATGGGATAAGAAGCTAACTTCACATCTTCTATATGAGTCCTTATCTTGGTGGCAGTTTAGATGCAGAACTATGAGGCTGGGTGTCACAGAGCTATAGACCAGGAATGGGTAGCTGCAGGGATGGCTGCCTTTGCTGCCCCAGGGTGTTCTCCCTTCAGTTTCCCCCTCCTCCACACAGACCAGAGCCACAAGCATGGAAAATGTCCTCAGTAATCTTTGTGGTCCAACAGCAGGGCCCCAGCCTTCACCACACCCCCTGGGAGTCTGGAGCATTTTCCTGTGTCTCCACATGGCCTCAGGAAGAGACATGAATACCCCTCATTATACCACACTTAGAGGCTCCCTCAAACACTGACTGCAGATAAAGGTGCCATTAGGACAAAACCAGGCACCCAAACTGATGCTTTGCTTTGCAAGGGAGCAGAGTTGTTTTTCCTAGTCTGAAAATTATGAGGCCACCCACGTTTCATATTTGGAGACCTAAGATGACGTTTAGCTTTCTTTCACAAGTTAATACCTGTATAGTGGGGTTTCTGAAGCAGAGTTAGGCTTAGTTAGGGAAGCACCTTTACTGTCTCTATTAATCAAATAAGATTGGAAGGGCAACTCCTCCCCAGTCTGACAAGTGGCTTGTGAGGAATATAGAAGGCATACAAGCACTCCAAAACTTTCATCAAAAGTTTAGGCTATGCATTTCTGTGACATATTAAAGGAAATGGACAAGTGGACAGGAAAAGGTTAAGGAAATCCTCTCTAAAAGGAGCCAATGAGAGGCACAAGTTGCCTCCATGAAGACAGACTCGTAGTTGGGATTGTCTTCTATGCTATATTTTAAATAGTTAACAGGTGCTACATTTAACCTTCTCACACTTTAATGTGCACACGAGTCCTCTGGAGACTTACCAAGGGCAGTTTTGGATTCAGTAGAGCTGTGATAGGGTCCAAGAGTCTACCAAATACACAGGTGGTGCCCCTTGGTGGTGGATGTTTCCAGGATGACACTCAAATATTGCCCTCTGGGCATTTGGTTAATCATTCTTGCAGGGCTCTGGGGGATGCCCACCCACCAGGGTAGCCGGTTACAATTAGAAGAAGTCCACTCCAGAATGTCTTCTAATCCTGCTGTTTACACTTGCTCTATCAGGCTCATTATCCAGCATCAGAAAGAGAGAATACATCTCCAATGGTGACAAGTATGGTTCCTGGCCAGAAATATTGTGCAGGCACCTCCACCCTTCAACCACAATTAACATCCAGGTCAGCTCTTCAACTGAAAAATGGGAGTAATACAGAACCTGCTGTGCTCATGTGAAAACACTTTGTTAATGTATTTTCCTAGCATTATGACTTTTTTCACCTGTGAATGAGAGAGCCAATCGAGGATAAACTCCTCTGACATATTCACACTCAACAGGTTCATCTACAACAAAATACAATGTATGATGGTAGAGAGTAAAGATCAGGTGTGATCTTAGCACCACTTCTACCCTCCTAGGGCCAAAGACAGTGGCTGCTTGTGCTGGAGCACCTAGCTGAGCTTGATCAATCATCTGAGTGCCCAGTAGACTCTTGCCCCTCCATCAGTCCCACCACCATTCCTGGCTTGTCCTGCATTCAGGACACTCTAAGGCCTGAATCATTTTCAGACCATGCAACAATGCAGAATCCCTGTAGTAACTCGTCTTCAGATACCAGAGATCAAAGCCTCTGACAGAATCCCAAATTCTTCCAATGGCTCCACTCAGAAGGCACAGTCCTCCTGCCACTCTGGAAGCACAATGGCGGCCTTTGGAACTGCATTTGAAATGAAGCTCCATCTTTTTTCCTGGCATCTGAGCCCACACATCTATCTTGAGGTCATGAGTGGGTCTGGTTGGCTCAGGCCCTTGGCTATCATTTTTACCACAGGTGAGTCACACATGGTAAACTTGGTATTCTACGATGTTCTGCATGTCTTAAGTACTGATCTTCAAATTCGGTCAATTCCATTGAAGCCAACAAACATTTGACTCCCTAAGAAGTAAAAGTAAAAAAGAAATAGGCTTGCCTTTGGAGTTTGCAAACTAGTGTGAAAGCAATCACACAATGCATAAAACAGGATAAACTGAAAGTCTCAGGCAACTCTGCTTTAGTAACCACAGCAGAGGGTTCACAGGGTCTGCATCAGATGCTCAAGGCAGAACAAGCCTCTCTGTCCTACACCTCCAGTCCCATCCATCAATGGTTGCCACATCCAAACTTTCTACCATTGCTCTACTAACACCACTGCTCTAAGCCATCATCCTTCAAGGGGCTCATGCAGTGACCTCCCTGGCCATCCTTCCTCTCCCCTTATCCCCATATATCTTGTGCCTTCACATCTACGTATGATTGCCAGAATATATCCTAGGTAAGACTTCTCTAATCCACTACTTAAAATCTTAGACATGCACCCAAATACACTTTCCTTTTGGAATCACTTGCCTACTTTTGTTCTCATGATACTCATCTTTTCAACTATACATTTTACTTATGTACTGTCTCCCCCACTGAAATGTAAACTCTGCAATAACAGGGGGTTGTCTGCCTTATAAATGACTACCTCCCCAAAACAGGCCCTGACACATAATAGGATACTCTGGTAGAATGAAGGAAAGACTCAGTCTTCTACTTTCCTTCCCTCTTATGAATGAGGAGGTTTGAGGTCTGTTTCTGCCCTTTTTTTAAAATATAATTTCTGAGAGCTGGAAATAACTTTCAGAATCTTTTAGATGAAGTGTCATACACACCCACCTTCTGCCTAATTTCTTAAAGCTAACCCATAGCCCAGCAAAAAAGTAGAAACAAGCTCCCTTCCTGTCATCATGTGGAATTAGGAAATGAATTAAATTTTTTCTCACTTTCAACTAGATTAACAAGTTTAGAATCACACTGATTTGGTAATGTAAGGACTTTTTCTTTAGTTGGTAGGAAAAAACAGAAATGCCTTTTAAAATATGAGCCCCATAAAAATACCTTTGTCTTTGGTAGTTTGTATAAAAATTGTGTTTAGCCTATTTTACATTAATTTTCATACTTAATTGACTTGGGAAGTGATTTTTATCCTTCGCATCCTATGTTCAGTAGAGAGATGCTATTTCTAAATTCAAGAGATCAAAACGTTCACTCAATATCTGTCCATGGTACCAGTGGAACCCCAACGGCCCCACTTTTTTTTTTTTAAGAGCCATGTGAAAAAACTTTGTTGACTCCCATTTGGGTGGGGTGAGGATGACAGGGAAGAAGGTGGATAATGTTGCCCTGTGAAAAAGCATAATTCTCTGCCTTTGTAGCCCCTCCACCACATCTTAAGGAAATCCCCCAATCTCACTAGAAGGACCACCTGTTAATACTGCCTCCCCACCCCCACTGTCTCCTCCAAAATCCTGCAGTCCTAGGGAGTTTTGGCTCACTCAAGAGCCATGGTCCAAAAAAAGTCTTTCAAGAACTGATTACAGCTGGCTGCAGAAATTCCTGGCTGCAAATTACTGAGAAAGAGATGCAAAGAACCAACCCAGAAAGCAACAATGACTCTCCACCACTCCTTCTTCCTTCAGTCCTGATGCTTTTCTCCTTTTCAAAGAAAGCAAGTTCTTTTCCAACACCTACTGGAGAACGCCATAAAAGCATTTAAAAAAAAAAAAAAACCAAACTGATGCTCTTCAAATGCAAAAGTGCTCCCAGCCTGGCCCACAACCAGCATAGGAAAACTTTAGTTGGAAATGGCTTGAGTTTCTAGAGAAGTATGAATACTTTAATGCCACATGAAAGGAAAGGCCCAAGATAGGAGCTAAAAACTGCTAGAATCCCCACTTGGAGACAAAAGAGTGAATAGAAACAATTTTTGATGTGATGATGAACCTTAATGCAGATAATAGCTGATGTCTACTTATGCATATGTATTGTGCATAATTCTTTAAAATCAGGCTGGTCTGTTCTACTGAACCAGGTTGCTATAAACATACAAATTTGGGAGCAAATGTTTGCCTGCTATAATTGTTTCTCACACAGTCACAGGAGTTGGCGAGAAGAGTAATGGTATTATCCTGTTTTTCTATAGTCTTATAGAAACTGCAAACTTCCAGAAAATAGAAAAATGAAAAAGACCTTTGAATACCCAAAATGTGTCAGTAACAACGTTCTTGAAGCCATAGACAACAGCTTCAGGCTGCACATTGTTAGGCCAGCAGGAGTTCTCTCTTCCTCTAGATGGACATTTCAGCTACTCCCAATTTTCAACTATGGAAACATGTGATAGGCATCCAATGTACTTGTGAAAATATTTTTTCTATAGAATTACATCAAATTTTGTCCAAGGTTCTGATGTGCCTGGTGACCAGGTGCTAGAACACAGCAAATGAGAAGCAGCTAACAGGACAAGGCACAGAGTGGGAAGGTTCCGTGTACCTACAGCAGCACTGGGGAGGTGGCAGCTTCTGCATACAGGGTCACAGATCTAGTCAAGGCTCAAGGATAAACTGCCTTCCCCTGGGCCTCCCAAGTGCCAGTGCATGGGAGCAGGCCATTTGGTAGAAAGTCCATTTGCCTAAACCCACTTGGCAGAATTTACTTGTTTCTCTTCACTACCTATAAATTTCCAGCAATTTGTTTGCATGTGCTGGTTTTACTGGCTTGTTCTGCCTAGTTCTGGATGACCAGTTTTTAGGAATGGTTAATTTGTTTTTGACCCAAACCGCTACAGCTGCAGTGAGAGGAAAGCTGTAGGCAGAACAGTTTGCAGGCAGAGCCACCCTCGGTTTGGGGGAAAGAAAGAGACCCAGGGCATCATCACTACCAGGCTACCTAGGCAGGACCCTGGAGAGGGAGGAATGGGAGGCGTCAGTCCCTTTCACACATCTGTGCATCTATTTCTTTGATTATAAATGATCCCTCTGAACATAAGCTTTTTCCAAATGTATTTAATATTCATCCAATACAGTCAGAAGGTCCTTAAGAATACAGATGTAAGGAAAATGAAAACTCATGTGCAATTATATTTCAATCATACATTCCCAAGATGGCTTTATTATGAACATTTCTTAAAATGCTGTTAAGACAAAACCAGGCCAACTGATACATGCCAGAAATCATCAAAAGCTGTGAACTTATGACAGTACCAATGTAAGTGGTTATAAACTTACACATTGAAAAAACAAGCCTGAAAAGTTGGTCACTGGATGAAAAGGACCAGAGACTCATATTGCAATTTACCTCAAATCACAGCAAAGATTAAAATATGAGTTGGTTTGGTGTCCTTTAACAAAGGAGACATAGGAAATGCGTAGTGTCTTAAATTTTTTAAATTTAAGGGATAACTTCGATTTTCTTGAAAATTTTATTCATACAGCACTTTCCCATCTCTGAAAAATAGAGGTTAACCACTATATCCATGACAGGCGTGAGCACCTGAACACAGGGACAGCCACCCGGAAGGCAAGCATGGAAAACAAAGCAATGCCAATGAACCTGGTGTGGCTATTTGACCTTAACTATCTCAAGTTTATAAGAGTCCATCAAATTTGGTCTTTGTACTTACAGTAAAAGCTATATTTAGAATCTCATTGATATTTCAAACTTTGAGAACAAAATAAAAATTGAAGTGCTAGTCTATAAGACCAGAGTGGTAGTCTCATGGATGGTGAGCGTCAAGAATCAAGAGGAGATTATCAGTAACTCGGCAGGGTGAATGGATGGTAAAGAGACATGGAACAAAGCCACTAAAGTAGTGAGGCCCAATCCAACATGCATTAGGATGATCACTCTGGTTACATTCAACATGGGCCACCACAAGGAGGAATTTGAGTTCCTTGATAACTACTTGTTGAGTGAGCTGAAGGAAGGAGGGAAACCTATTAAAGATGCCACATTCATCATAAACATGAGATATTGATGGCTGGATTAAGGTACTCTGCCAGCATTACAGGGGACAGGTAGACCAAGAAAAGTAATGTTAACAGTCTTTAAATCTTTGTGAGCATATCAGCATTACAGGAAACCAATTACTTCTCCCCTTGTTGAGCCCTCTGCTCCAAGTGAACCCTGAATAACCACTTCCTTCTGAGAAGACACTGGTTTTTCCTGGGGCCTTGCAGAGCCCTGTTCTCTTAGCCTGTCAAATCTTTCCCATATACCAGGCCTGATGAAATGAGTACGTTGGGTCAGAGCATCTGTAGGTTGGTTCTTCCAGTGTTGGCATGCCATGGGTGTCCTCCTGGACCATCCCAGTTCAGGGACTCTGCCACCTCTTCCCTGACTTTCTGAGCCAAGAACTGCACCCTGCCATGTGAGCTCATCATCTGAAAGTGCTGCTGACTTCTTATACATTTGTACCTTTTAATTGGATTGTGAGCATCTCAGGGCTACCAAAGATTTGTGACTTGAACTTCTATGCTCCCCATCATACTGGCCCAGTGCTTAGGACATTCCTGGTATTGTTTGAGTGTACACCGACTGCTAATACACAGTGTTTCCCCAATTGCTGTCATAGACGTCATTTGATCTCTTGGATCTCAATTGCCTCCCCTCTAAATAAAGGGCTTTGAGTTCAATGATCTCTTTGGCCACTTGTGGCCCTAAAATTCAATGAAAAGTGGTTAATATGCAACACCAATCTGATCTCCTTCAGTATCTGCTTCATCAGGTTATACCCACCTTAAACACTATCATTAACTGTTTCCTGCCTCATCAAGTCTACATGCCTCTGTCCAGCTTTAGCAACTCGCCTTCAGAAGGCACTTCATATATCTAGTAGTACCCTTTTCCCCATCCCAATTGACCACCTATGCACACTCCAAATCTCACCCCGCTCTCCTGGAGTTCCCCAATCTCCTCATCTCAAACTGTATCCACCTCTGAAGACCTACCCAGAAGTCCATCCTCACCAGACAACTTCTGCCATGACTGCTCTCCTCTCTTTGAAGTCTTAAAGCACATCAGGTTGTCTTCCCCAATTTACCACTTAATTATACTCATGACAAGTACTTTCCTGATAAAACCCTGTACCTCTTTTGTTTTACCCATAACACTGCTTGGTAAAGAAAGTGCTCAAGGAGACCTGTGCTTTAGCGGATCTCCGTCCCCCTTTCCCCACACACTGAATTGACTATGCCCAGCCTGAATCCTTACACTCAAGAATAGCAGATCTTAGAAGAAAGTCAAGACATTGCTTTTCTTTGATGCCCAACTCAATTTGCTTTCCAATTCCTAATTTTCCCCACAACTTGCTTTGAAGCAGCTAATCGAGGTGCAATTACTGCCTTTGATCTTGAGGATTTGGTGACTCACACTGGTTAAGAGGTGACTTAAATATAATGTGTACCATGTACCCTCCCGCCCCTTCCTGGATACAGGGGGCCAAAACATGGAGAACTTGTATGCTAAGGTCTCAGGGATGTGGGAATGGGATCAGCATGGAACTGTCAGCCCCGG